>JAJPUD010006506.1:4367-36125 GCA_023553655.1 Myrmecobius fasciatus
GGAGGAGGGAGAGACAGAGAGATGGGGAGGAGGGAGAGACAGAGAGAGGAACACACATACACACGAGAGAGAGAGAGAGAGAGAGAGAGAGAGAGAGAGAAAGAGAGAGAGAGAGAGACTTAGCCAAAGGCGATCGAGGCGAGAGCCTATCATAGGCTGGAGCAATAATCATCTGAAAGTTTGGGCCTGGCCTTGTTTTGATCTGTTTTCTTGTTTTATTTTCTTCTTTACATTCTATATCCCATTCATACTAATCACAGTCAGTCCTGATTTTTCTTTTTATTTCTGCATTTGTCATAAAATAAAGCAAATTATTCCCGTCTTCGGAAACGATCTAGACTAATTAGTCGTCTCACCCAATAATTAGTTTTTTGTTTCCCTGTCTGTTTTCATGCATTATTGTTAGTTTTTTCCCCTCTTTTTTTTAACACCATTACAGATTAAAATGAGCCACATTTGCAGTTGATGGTATCTGTTTTCGGGGGAAGAATGGAGAATTGCAGTACGGAGCGACTTCAAAAGCAGCAATAAACTCAAGGATAAATTAAGGAAATTGAATGAGCCACATTTGGAAGCGGCGTTGAGGCTAATATTCTGTCGCTTAAGGTTAAATTGCAACAGAGAGAGGTTCCAGAGAATCCGAAATCGGGGAGGCGGCAGCCCAGGAGTCACTGTGCTTGACATTGTGCAGCCGAAAGGGTCCTGTCTCCCCTGAGATTTGTTAGAGCCACAGAAAGTGGAGAAAGGGGCTAACCTGATGTCATTTCCTCTTCCCTCTCAGGACTGACAGATGAAGAGATTGACTTGGCTTTCCAGCAGTCGGGCACTGCTGCTGATGAGTCCCAGTCCTTGGGCCCTCCCACCCAGATGGTGGCCCTCCAGCCCCCTCACCTCCTGCCTCAGCCATACAGTAAGTCCCCCAGCTCCCACTCCGGCCTCCGCACCCCGTGGCTGCCCGCGCCGGCTCGCCTTTCTCCCTTTCCTCCCCTTCTCACTGTGGCTCGTGGGCCGTTCCCACCAGTGAGAACTTGGGAAAAGAGAAAGCCTGGCAGAGGCTGTTCCCACTGCGGGGCCAGCCCGAGGCTCGGGGTAGCACCTTCAGAAATCAGAGGCCATCCTGGTGCTGCCACTAAAGTCTCTCAGCAGCTAGGAAAGTTTCCTCCTGCTTCCAATCGCTTATTATTTAAAAATTGTAATGCAGCAAGTCTAGTTAAGTTTTTTAGTTTTAAAAAACTTTAAGATCCTGCCTTATTCCCTTATTGGTGGTGGGGTCTCTTTAGGGGTTTCCCAATTAAAATGTAAAAATCCTCACTCTTAATTGCTCTTAATTGTGTATGAATGTTAATCATGAGGTTTGTTATGAAAGCTATTTTAGAAGGGTAGATGATGGCAGATAATGGTGGCAGCCTGCACGCCCCCAAATACGCCATCGATGCTCAGCTCCCTTTCAGGCCGCACGGAGCGCTGTGGCCCCTGGGAGGGGAGAATGACGCCGGGGGCCCGCTGGCCTTCCTTCCACATGTCGTTCCTGCGCTGTCTTCATCCGCCCAGCTACCTTGGAGCAGGCTCTGGGTTGTTTGTTTGTTTGCATTTCTTAAGCAGGTTTTTAAGGGCTAGCCTCAGAGACAGCCCGGTTTGCTCGTCTCACAGTCAGTTTCCTTGTTCCTTCCCTGCCTCTTGAGGCTGCTGCTGGAGGAGTGTGGGCAGAGGCTCGCCACGGAGCGGAGGAGGCAGAGGGGGACAGTGCCTCGGAGGCTGTGGGCTCAGGGTCCCCTCTCCTCCCCTGGCTGGGAACAGACTGACCCACGTCAGAGAGGAAGCCTCGTTCCACTTACGTGAGGGGAGAGTCCGTGGCAGCCCCTTGTTAGTCTGGGCCCGCTCCTCGGCATCGCTCGGCTGTGGGTCACACCCTTCGTGGTGCTTTTTTAACCAGTGGGCCAGCCTACAATGGGGCTTGCTCAGGAGAGGCACTGGCAGCTGGCAGAATTCTTCCAGGAGGCACATCTGTTGGATTCCAGCTGCTTCCTTACATGGCTTAATAGAAATAGGTCTCCAGGGATACAGGGCTACTCTTTGCTCAGAACAAATTGCTTTAGGGGGTCAGAGAGTTGGGCCAGAGTCTAGGTGAACTCGCCGGGCTTCAGTGGACTAGCATGATTAAAGGAGGACTTTTTTTGCAGGAGGAAAGAGGTAGGGAAATCCAGCTCACTTGCTCAAAAGAGTTTTGGATGCCCACACCCCTGTGAGTAAAGCGTTGGCAGGTTGAGATTTCTCCCAGATAAGTACATTTTAAAAATTCTCCCCGCCCTGAAAATAAGCAGCATTCTGTCAGAGGAAAAATCCTTCCGTTGCTGCCACGGGAGTAAAAATCATAGTCATTATAATTTTAAATACATTTAGTTTTTCGTTTTCTCCCTATAGCTTCATTCTTCTTAAACCGTTACTTTGCTCTTCTCAGCTCGTCGGGGGTAATTCTGTCTTTTCCCTTCGGTACTTTTGCCAAGAGGTGTCAAAACTGCTCCAACAAAAAAAAAGCTTGATTTTGATTAATATAGAGAAACAAGACTTTGCCTGACTGATAATAAAACTGATAAATGACATTTGAATTACTTGTAGCGGTAATTTATTACATAAAATATCTTTTATTTGACATGCGATTAGTTGCTGGAAGCATCACTCAATCTGACTAGTTTAAACATGCTCTAAAATGAACCCCAGTAAAAACCAGGGCTGTCGGCTGCTAGCTTTATGAAATATACTGATCCTGGAGTGAGGAAAAAAACCTGACTTTAAATATTTAAATGATTAATTGGGTTTATATATTTTTTTTACCTTTCTAACCCCCTTAATTACAAGCAAACTCAGGGGAGTTTCTGAACTAGGTGTGCAATCTGCATGCTTATCGCCAAGGCATTGTCTGTGTCCCTGCATGAGGTATTTATGGCCTCCGTGCACACGTGTTCCTTTTGGTTTTAGATCTCCTCGTAGCCCAGTCCCAGTAGCTGCTGCCTTGGGGCCTGGTGTTCATTTCCCCCAGTCTCTGGCCCTTTAGAAGGACAGGAAGGAAGAGGCAGAGGGACACACAGGACATTTGCCAAATCTGGACAAGACTGGTCTCCCTCCCTTGTTTTGTTGGAGATGCCCTGAGGGACCTTGAAGGGATCTCTTGGGGCCCATGTTTCAGAGAGCAATCTTTTTTCCATAAGCAGCTCAAGAAGAGCCATGCTCTTGCATCTGAGCCCTTGAGTTGTCTTCCTCGTGGGCAGAGCCAGCTCCCACCAAGAGCACAGAAGTATCAAAGTAGCAGTGGCCCTAGCTTATGGGTGACTGGACAGAGTGCCAGCCTCCTGCCCCCCTCTTATTGCCCACGGGCAGCCCAACCACCCAGACTACACCCAGACTACACAGGAGACACTCAGTTTCCCTCTTAGCATTGTCCTTCTTGGGCAATCTTCTTGCCGTTCAGATTTTAGTAAGAACAGGGGGAATGAATTTGGGAACCTGGAGTAATGGCAGCAATTTAAAGCACCTACTCTTAGTGCCGCCTTTGACTTTGTGTGTGTGTGTGAGGGGGTCTCTTCTCTGAAGGAACACATGGTTTCTTGGGGAGAAACGTACAGAAAGCGTTGACCTTGTATGACATTGTCTTTTGAATAAGGGTGCAGATCAGAAGTACTGCAGGAGTCCAGAGAAGAATGAGGCTGGTGGAGGCTGGAGCGCTCATGGAGGGTTCATGGAGATGGGTGCCAAAGGGAGACTTGTACGAGCCACCTAGGGAGCTTGGGCCACTGCTCAGTGTGTGAAGGGAATCAGGGTGAGCCGAAAGCAAATTCACTCATCCATTCTGTACTTAGTGTTCTTCTTCCTCAGTAGGCACGAATAAGGGTTAGCCAAGTTAAAGAATGGCAAGCTCCTGTTATCTTCTACTCCTTTTATTCACACATTAGACTGGGGCTGGCATTGAAAGGTCAGTCCCAGTTCTGCAAGGTGTCCATGACACCTGAGTCTAAAGGTTTCTTTAAAAAGTCTTTCGAGCAAAAAAAATATTTAAATTTAAAGATAATCTTAAAAATAATAATAAAATATTGTATTTCTAAAGCAAAAAACCGAAACCTTTTGAAAAATTAGTTTGACTCATGACCTTGTTTATCTTGTTCACTTATTCATTCATTTATTCACCTGGCTGCCCTTGAAATGAAATATAAATGACGACCACTTTCCCCATTAACTTAGGCTAAATATTTTGGCTATTTTGATCAGAGAGACTGAGAATTCCCAGGGTGCAGAAACTCCTTCCTTGTAGTTAGAAGAAGGCAGCTTTTCATTCTTCAGTGTTGATAGGGAAAGAGTTTCCTGTTAGCTCTTCAGGGAGGTAACCAGCCCCATCCACCTGTCACCTCAGGGCTGTACCAGGCATATGCTCTGTCCCCTCTCCCGGGCTCTGAGGTAGCATCCTAGGCCGTGGGAGATGAGGAGAAGGGCCGGGAGTCCTCCCCTCGGTGCTCCCCTCCTCCTAGCCCTTCCTCCCCACTCACACACCAAGTAGGGGTTGGCTTTCCCCAGGCAACAGGAGCTTCCAAGTGCCTTCTGTGCTGCTAAAAGAAGGGCTTACCTTGCTAATCATCTTATCCTTGGGCTTGTTTATCAGGAGCATGTTAGAAGAGTCTCCAGGATTTCCAGCGATGTGGCTAAGCCCTAGCCAAGACAGGCTTAGCCATCCGTGGCTATTTATCGGCGCCCTTTGTGTATTCTGCACCGGACGGCGCTGTGTGCTGTGGGGGGACAGGAGAAACATAAACCGGGCACCCTGCTTCTGAGAAATTTACTGTTGGGTAGGAGAAACAAAACTAACACACATGAAATGATTATTGAACAAGGCAAGACGGCATAATGAAATGCCAAGTTGTAAGTGCTGTAAAACAACAGGAGCAGACGCGGAAGTTAAATGAAAGAGCGAGGAGCCCTCCAAGCTGGGGGGGAGGCTTGGGGGGGCAGTCCAGGGCTGACCAATCAGGAGGCTAGGAGGATCCCGAGGCCTGTGGGTGGGGAGCTGCGTGGTCCTGGTCCAGTCATTTAACTTGCCCTCCTGGAGGATGGAGCCAGCAAGCACTAGGAGTGCTGGGGGCAGCAGGCTTTACACAGACTGTCTCACTTGCCCCAGGGATAAGCATTTACTAAGCCCCTACTATGTGCCACTGGGGGAGAGGATGGGGTGCTGCTGGAGGATCCTGAGCGGGCCCCCGGATGGAGGCAGGGAGGCCTGAGTTCCAGTCCTCTTCAGTGATCTTGGCCAAGTCGCTCCCGTTTTCTCAGCTGTAAAAAGCTGATGGTAATAGCAGCTCCCCAAGGGTTGTTTGGAGGATCTGGGGAGCTAAATCATAAAGCATTTTGCACCCTTAGAGCGCTATGTAAATGTGCGCTGGGACTTTGGGTGTGGAGGACAAACTGTCACCTGTGGGGAACGCAGGAAGACTTCCCTCTGCCATGCTCAGGTCTGACTTTAAGGGAAAACCTGCACCTGACGGTATTCATTGGTTTTATGGAAACAGGCTGTTAGTTGAGGTGACATCGCAGGGGCTCCTTTGCTCCAGGTGGGCCCAGTGCCCGGAGTGCCTGTCCTAAGACTGGGGACAGAATCCTGTGCCCCATAGGCCCCTTGTCAGTTGTAGAGAACAGGGAGCCCAGAGGCAGTGGGGGGACCCAGGTGTGTCCCTCTGCAGCCTCCATGGCGCTCGCTCATCACCTGTCACACGGTTCAGTTCGCACTCACGTCTCCCCAGGAGCACAGAGCTGGGCTGTCTGGTCCCTGTCTGTCCAGGGTGGCCGGGGTGGGGGCCTCCGGCAGCCACTTTGCAGTGGGTGAGGGAGAGCGCGAGCTCCAGGGGAATGGGCAGGAAGCCCTGTGGCCCAGGCCCCGGGGGCCTTAAAAGGAGGATACACAAGTAAGCCACCGAGGCCTCCCTCAGTGAGAACAGTGACAGTGCCGAGGAGGGCTGGCTTTTACACAGAGTCTGAAAGGCTGGCAGAGCACTTGACGGTGGTCTTGTTCAGTCCTCACAAAGCACTCTGAGGCACCGATGCTGTTAGGATCCTCCTTTAACATTTGAGGAGCCAGAGGCAGCCCGCCCGCCCAGAAGTCACTGAAGTAGGATTTGAATCCAGGCCTGGGCGGCTCCCGGCGGACGGCCTGCGTGCTCTGGGGCCTCTGCTCTCATGGAGAGGCCTTAAAGCAGCACAGCTCAGGTCAGCAAATGGATGTCAACCCCCCTCCTGTGGCATTGCTCCGTGCAAGTGCAGGAGGTAGAAGGATGAAAACTCGAGGAGCTTGGGCCCTCAGAGCAGCCAAGGCAGTGGGGAGAGGAGGCGGGGGGCAGACTCTGCTAATGGGCAGGGACCTTCACTCGCTGGGCCTCGGTCCTGTGGGATACCCGAGGGTGCCGAAACCCATTCGTCAGGCTTCCGGGTGCCCCCTCTGTGCCAGCCACTGTACCGGGCACCAGGACACAGACAGGAGGGTGGCAGTCTCATCCATGGGGCTGGGTCCACATGTGTCCATAACAGAGGAGTCACTGCAAACTGTATGCTAAGTGAATAGGATGCGCTTTTTTTAGGAAGCGAGGACAGAGAATAAATGGGGAGATAGGAAGTGGGCTCCAGAGTAAACCTTGAAAAAGGTGGGAGATTTGGGGGGTGGCGATGAGGCAGGAGCCACAGCGGGCATCGGGGTCGGGGGGCAGAGTGCTTTTCGCCAGGCTCCGGCTGCCTTCTTTTTATGCTTGAAGATGGGGGTGACGGGAGCCCCTCGAAATCCCAAGTGTCTTCTTGGGGAGAAATGTTTTTGCCTCGGTAGCCAGCACTGCCCGGGCAGACTTTATGGAAGGTCCAGCTCCTGTTGCCTGGCGGAGCTTTTTTACTGCAGCAGATTCCTGCCTCACTCTTTGAATCTGGCCTTGGGAAGGAAAGAGGCGCCGGAAGCTGGCGGGGAGGGCGTTTCAAGGTGTGAGACTCTGCCCACGTGCGGCCTGGAGCCGGGAGGTTGGGGGTCTCCTGACCACGTTCCACCTTCTCTCTGCGCTGATCTCCCGTGGACATGGCCAGCCTATGTCCACCTCACGTCCCCTTCCCAGAGTTCAGAAGCAGCTCAGTGGTGCTTGTCCGGAGCAGGCGGTCTCAGCTGGCCTGACCTCTGCAGCTCTCTCTCCGGGTGTGGAGAAGACCCATGTTTGCTGTGGCCTCCGGTGCCTCCTTTCTGATTCCCTTGGGAGACCTGAGGCAAGGGGGAGGGGACGGAAGAAGTCCAAGGAGTTTGGGGTTTGGAGAGGTTGGGGTGGGGGGCAGAGAGAGCTGATTAATAAACATTTGCTGAATTGAGTTGGACTGAGACCCGGAGAACATGATCACAGTAGCACAGGCCGATGCTCCTTCCCTCCGAAAGCCCCTCGGGCTAGTGGGAGCCCTCCCCAGCCCCGCTTCTCCTTCTCCTTCCCTTTTTGCCACCAGACAGAGTTGTATCACCCATCTCCAAAACGAGTGAAATGGCATTTCGGCTTCTTGTCTTTATAGACTCTCTGAACTTTAGGAAAGATCATTCTGGTCCCTTTTCATTAATAATGAAAACCAGAGGGCAATAAAATGTTCTTAGTGTGAGCATGGCAGGAACGGAGGGAGCCGTGAGAGAGGTGAAGGGTGCTTCTGACAAGGAACTACAGGTGTTTCTGCATTCTGCCTGGAGGTCAGGGTGCTTGGAAGGTGGGAGCGGCTCCGGAGCACGCCGGGCTGCTTGGCATGGCTTTAACCCCTTGGAGCGGGGAAGAGCGGGCTCGTGGAGGTGGGTGCCCTACTTCCCCCCCATCACTGACTGGCATCTGTGTGTGTGGATGGGGTTGGTTAGTGAGTACGTGCCGGGAATGGAAGTGCTCTTGGGCCTGGGGCCCCGTAATGGACCGTGCGTTGTCCCAGGGAGTAGATGCTGCGCTTCTCCCTCCTGGTACTGAGCAGTCAGTGGGAGTGTGGCCTGAGCCTCTGGCTCCTTTGGATGGGTGAGATCAAGGGCAGAGATCGGGAAGTCTGCCTGCCCTGCCCTTAACGCCAAGCTCTAAGTCTTTGGGCAGCACCTTGCTCTTTGGTGAAGTGAGTGAAGGGGAGTGATGGGGTGTCGGGGGTACGCAGGGGACTCCTTTGAGGTTGGACCCGATGCCTTCTGAGCCTCGTTGAAGCTCCTCGGAGTCAGGGTGAGATTTCTCAGGGACTTTTTGCTGCACTTTCTGCCAGACGGGGACCTCCAAGGATCCGGACGCCCTGGCTGAGCAGCTCCTCTTGGAGGCTGTGGAAGGAAAGTGTAGGGAAGAACGGCCCGGGACTCCTTTGTGAAGGCCGCCCCGGGCAGGTCTGGCCCTGGTAAACCTCAGTCTGAATTCCACGGGCGTCGAGGGGGGAGGGAGGGTGGTGGCCGAGGAGAGACACTTCCAGGCATCTTGATCGATGGATGGAGCCTCGGTCTCCTGTCGGAGTCCATTGAAGAGCTGAGCCAGGTCTGGAGGATGGGGGGACCCGCACCTCTGCCCTGGGAAGGCTCCGACCGGGGATCTGCCTTGGTTGGGCTGTTGGCCAGAGGCCCCCTCAGTGCCCGTGCCCACATCCTGCCACTGAACTTGAAGAAAGATCATTCTGCTGCCTCTGGATTATTCATGAAAACCCTGGGCATGAGGGGGGCCGAACTGCGTGGGGCTCTGGCTGCCACTGGGCCTCTGCTGAATTCTGTGCTGCTTTAACGAGGGCAGGAGCCCCATTGCTCTTTCTTGTCCCAAATCCCTTTCTAGATTCCTGTCTTGGGCCGTCAGTGTGATGGGAATGCCATTCTGGGGGTGGGGCAGGGGCGCTCCTGAAGGCAGAGCAGGCCTGGCCCGGCCCACGCTGGGGAGCCCCTCCTGGAGCCTGGCAGTGAGCTCCTTCCTCTCCCTCCCCTCCCGCTGGAAGGAGACGCTGGGTCTGTTTTTCTCACCTGTGTTTTTCTCTCTCTGACCATTAGACCCTACAGGTTCTAGATGGAGAGATTATGGGGCTCTGACCATCATCATGGCGGGGATCGCCTTTGGCTTCCACCAGCTCTATAAGGTACGTGGGGCTCTGGCTGAGATCCTGCCTCCTTTTTGGAGGCTACTTCCGTGTCCTGCCCCTTACCAGGGCTGGAAGACCTCCCCCATTGCCCCCAGGAGAGCGAGGAAAGGTCACGACCACCATTTCCCATTAGCAGGGGACAAGTGAGCGGAGGGTGACATGAAGGGAGCACTAGCCCGGGCTCTTAGGGCCCAGTGATCAGGACCACGCTGGTCTTGCACTCGGAGCCGCTGAGAGCATGTGCACGTTCTGTTGTGTCTAAGTCTGAGATATTATGCACAAACAAAAAACTGCTCATTGAAGAAGGCCATGAATGTGCAAGAGCTTGGGCTCTCACAGTGCTGTACCCCTCAGAGGGGCACTTGTTTCCAGGCTGACTGAGAGCAGGCCAGCCCAGGGTTTGAGGCCCCAAAGGCGGGCACCCGAGCACACGGGGTGTGGGGACCGCTGTCCCCCCCATCTCCCCGCCCCCATTCCCCTCTAGCAGGGACGCTTTTCCCGCTCTTTGGAATCCCTTTTTGTCCTGGAGTCCCATCGCTGACAGGTCCAAGCCACACTGGCATCCAGAGTCCTCTCATTCACCTTCCACAGACTGGTTGAGAGCTAAGCTCTTGTGAGTCTGCAAGTCTCGTGCTCGGTCGCAGCGAATCCCCACTGCAGGGCCGTGGTTTGGGCCCGATTGACCAGCTGGTGGCTGGCCAAGAAGCAGAGGTGGACATTTCAGTGTCAGAAATTCAGAACAAGCCTGATCCTGGCGCTCTCCTAAGTCTTTCCAAATAAGCACCTCCTGTAATAGATAATCAGTAACGGCCACAAAGCAGCGGGCCCATCGGTAGAGCCTGCAAGATTTGTGTTGGAGTAAACCCTGGCCTCCTGTCTCAGGGCGTCAGAGAGAAGGCTGCCTGGGGACTGGGATCCCCATCAGGCTCTCGCATGTCCCTGGGTCAGGGCAGGCCGGCCCCCGCGCTCTCTGTGAGCGCCTGAGGGACTTGGGGATAGAAGGAAAGATGGGGCGAAGAGAGCGGCCCGGGACTTGACAGGCCATTACAGAATGATAGAATGGGAGGGAGGCCGTGCTTAGCTCTCCCCGGGGCCTGGAAGGCTTCAGCCGGCTCCTGCAGAGGACCCTCCCTCAGCAGCTCATGGCGGAGAACTTCCTGCCTTTGAACTTTGAGAGTTCCCCACTCCCTGGTAACTTTGCCATTGATGTGCATTGTGGGCGAGAACTAATGCTGGCCATTGCAAAAGCACTTTGCAGAATAGACTTAGAAAATGCTTACGTAGAGATGTGAAATGATGGGCTTCACTTAGGAGTGTTCCCACAAACCCCTGGTGAGTCACCTCCTCTTCCCTCCCCAATAAGAAACTCTTAATGGAGAAGTTGCGCTTTCTCCTCTTGAGGGGTCCAAGGAGAGAGTTTAGAGACACCTGGTGGGCCCAGAGCCAGTCAGCGAGTAGAGACGCCTGCTGAGAGTTGGGCAGGGGGGCAGTTTCTGGAGCTGCCTCCTTGGGGACCTGCCCGGTGGCAGCCAGATCCCACCCCCTTGTTCCTGGGCAGCGCCTTTCTCCTCGGCTCCATGACTTCCCCCCCCATCCTTGCCCACAGCTCCCAGCGGGTCCCCTTCCCTGAGCCTCTCTGCATTTGAGTCCGGGTCTGGAGGGGAAGAGCTCGCAGACGGGCGGGGGGCTTCCTGGGACTCCCCTCCCCAGCCACAGATTCTGCCGTAAGCCGGCAGAGCAGAGGAAGTGGTGGCTTTGGAAGGAAGGCCGTAGGCAAGGGCGATGGTGGGAAGAGAGGGGCAGGGAGCCGAGGGCCACTGCTGACACCCGTCCTGCTTCTTGCAGAAGTACCTGCTGCCTCTGCTCGTGGGAGGCAAGGAGGACAGGAAGCAGCTTCAGAGAATCGAGGCGAACATCTCGGAGATGAGCGGCAGCATGACGCAGACAGGTAGACTGATGGCTCCATCAGCTCGCCCCTCTGAGCCCCCCGCGTGCGCCCCCCACCCTCCGCCTCCACTCTATGCGGTGACTTCATTTATCTGCTCGAGAATCTGTTCACATTTGCAAATGAAGCCGCCGTCATTTCGGTTTAATTTGAAATTGCTTGTTTACTGTCGGCGCGGCCTCAATTAATTATGTTTTTACGGAAAGGCTCCCAACCTCAGAATATTAATAAGGGGAATAAAATGACAGCCTTTCTAGGGGCTGTAAAGTTCATTTTTAATTTCTGCTTCTCCGAGGTTTTCAGGGGGGTTTTTGGGTGATTTTCCCCCCTTCCCTCTAAGAATTCAAAGCAGGGTCAAGAGAGTCTGTAATTACTGCGGCTCCCGCGACCCCGGCCACCTTCCCTGTTATCGACTCCACGGGGCTCTCGCTCATTACCCGGCACCTCGCGATGGCCCAGATTAGCTGGAACTGGCCAGGCCGGGGGGCTCCGAAGGTCCGCATTGAAGACAAAGGCAGGCAGAAGAGTTTCTGGACCTCTGCCCATGGTCTCGGGGTTGAGGGGGATCGTCCCTAGAAGTTGTCGGAGCCTGTGCACCGAAGGGTGGGGGCGGCTGGCCGGCGGCGGGGAGGGGAGCCCCCGGGACCCTCGGGAGGGCGGGGAGAGGGGCAGCTGGAGGGACCCACTTTGCTGGGCAACGTTGATCGGGAAGGAGAGAGAAATCATTCTGCGAGTTGCACGTGTGAGGCCCCTCTGGATGAATGATGCCAACACCATCCGAGTTGGGAGAGCTGAGCAAATCCTGAGCAGATCTAATTAGGAGGGAGAGGTTTGGGATGGATATACTGTTGCCCATAGACAACTCCACAATGGAAAGATAAACTAGAACGACTGGAGGTTAGAGGCAGCGCAGGTAGATTGCCCAGTGTGCCGATGAGTTATAAGGGGCAGAGAGGGAGCGGGAGCGTCCCTCGATAAATTAGAGGGAGCTGGAGCCAGGGAGAGGGAGAGGGGATCTCGCGGGCCAGCTTCACCGAGCGGTAACTGCTTTTTCCCTGCAGTGACTCAGTTACAAGCGACCTTAGCCTCGGTGCAGGAAATTCTGATCCAGCAGCAACAGAAAATCCAGGATCTTACCCAGGAACTGGCCACCTCCAAGGTACTTCAGCTCACCACTCGTTTCTTCCTTGCGCTCTCCTTAGGTCCTGGCCGTGTCCTCGGCCCGGTCAGCAATAGCCACGTCCCCGCACTTGTCCAGCCGGCAGCACGGCGTGTCCGCTGTGGCGAGGGGAAAAGTCCTTGCAGAACCCATGCCCAGGGAGGGGGCGGCGGGGGCTGCTGGGGCCCGAGCGCCCGGGCCTGCTGAGCCACTTCGTCCCGGTGCTGGTTCTGCGGACGTCCATGTCCTCGTCCTGGCAGTGAAGGCGCAGGCGATCTCTGAGCCCCCCACCCCCCACTGTGATGTGCACACACATATACACAAGTGCACACAAAGTGCATGTGGACACACATTGTACGTGAGCAGCCTGCCCACCAGTCTGCCTGTGTGTGCCCATCCTGTGCCCGTGAGCCTCGGGATTCTCCTCTGGAAGGGAGCTCTGCTCTCCTCTGTGACTCTGTCCCGGAGCCCAGTCCCTGGCACACACTGGGTACTCCACAGATGCGCGCTGAGTGAGGGAATGAAGGTTTTCTGGCCTCGGGCGAGTGAAGGCCAGGAGCATGTTTAGCCCTCTCACTCTGACTGGGAGCCCTTCTGTGCGCGGTGACAGAGCGGAGGCAGCTGGACCTGAAGCAGGGGACCTGAGGTCGGGTCCAGCCTTCGCCTGCCAGCTGGTGGCAAGCCGCTTGGCCTCTGTGTGCCGTGGGCAGTGGGAGCCATGATAGTGGTCACCTACTTCCCAGGCTGGTTGTGGGGGTGGGATTTCCAGGGGACTCCAAGGGAGCCACTTGATGGGCGATGACCAGGGCAGATGGGAACGGTGGAGAAGAAGCAGAGGGCAGCTTGCCATCAAGAGACAGAGTCAAAAAGCAAAATGGCCACAGGGAAAGCGGGAGCCAGGCGCCCTTGCCGGTTGCTTCCCTGACAGCCTCCCCTTACCCAGAGGAAGCAAGCAGGGCCCCGCAGGGGCGGACTCTGTGCTTGGGGCAGGGGCACTTGTGGGTCTGCTTAAGTCGACAGTCTGAAGGCACCTTTCCTTCCTGCACACTCGGCTTGTGCTCTCGGAGCTGGGGACAAAATGACCTCCTTGGGGACACAGCACTGGGGGGGATGATCCGGTTCTGTTGGGGCCTGCTCAGAGCGCTGCCCCCCTGCAGCCTCTGCACAGGGTTTGGCTCCCTTGTGTTGGCCAAGTTTAAGACGGGCAGAAGCCACACGGCCCCATGACCAGACTTCAGGTGCCAGCCCAGTTGAGTCACTGAATCCCCTCCTCTCAGTTTCCTCATCTGTGAAAATGGCCGCCACCTCACGGGCCGTTGTGAGAAGGACCCCGGGCCGCGGCCCACGTCAGTCACTCTGCAAGCCGTGCAGGTGCTGGTCAGTCCTGAGCCTGTGCTTCAGGCGCTGTGCCCTCCAGCTGGGGCCCTCCTGGAGAAAGAACCACGGCTGCCGAGGGGCCACGCGGACAGCAGCGCTCGCTGCCTTTGGGCCAGCCCTGCCTGGCGTGCAGCCTGTGTCCCACCAGCCCCATCCCACACACCGAGCTGCCCCGGGCTCCCTCCTGGGCTCGTTTGTGGCCAGTGGCCACTGTGCACCGTGGAACACGCTCCATGCAGGAGGACCCACCCGGCGGCACACCATAAACAAACCGTGAAAGCCAATTTATGGTCACAGCTCTGTTAGCCTTTGGAGCTGGGGCCTGCCAAGGGCCTGAAGCCATTCCGGAAATTGGAAAACTGTTTTCAGGTCTTAAGAATTAAGATTAAGACCACATGTTGGGTTTTGAGAAGGGAAAGGGCACGGGAATTCTGCTTGGTGGTTGAGAACAGGCTTTAAAAGTTTCTCGCACTTTTTTTTTAAAGACCCCCCTCTCCTCCCACCCCTTCTCCCTTTCTCCCACTCTGAAATGTAAAGCACGCTGTTTGGGTATCTAAAACCCATGTGTACAAAGACTTTGGTAACCCCATAAACCAGAGAGCAAAAGCTGTGTTTTCTCAGCTGTAATGTAAGTTTTTATATCTGCCTTCCAAGCTCCTACTGGAGCACTGTAAAAAATTAAAAAGAGAAGCTTTAAGTAATTAAAAAACCTACATAAAACCGAAGGCTGTGAGTTTTCTACAACTGTTTTTTAAAGAGACTGGCTAAAAAGCCCCAGATGTCAGATTTTATTTCTAAATCCTAGGCATCTGGCACCATATGCGTTTGGAAATTTGAGTCCTTTGCGGGCCGGTGAGTAGAAATTGCTCCCTTGTTAATGTGCTGCTGTAGCTTTCAAGGTCTTAGAGAAGCCAGAACAGTGGCGGCTCCCGGGTTCTTGCCTGTCTGATGGCTTGGAGTGTGAATCCCAAGGGAATACCCTCTTGCAAATGAGTGTGTGTGTGCCATGAGTGCACTTCTCCAACCAAAGCCCCTCCGAGCCCAGCTCGTAGTGGTGGAAGCAGTGGAGGCAGCGTTCCCTGCAAAAGGCCTTGAGGAGCGCCAGCCCACAAGCTCAGAGAAGGTTCTCCTCGCTGTCTCGGGACCCCTCCCGACACCGCCAGCCAGCACTTGTTTATTGCACAAATATTTATCGAGCTTCTCTTCTACACACGACCCTCTGTTTACTCTTCTTGGGCTTTTTATTTGAATTGTCTGGGTTGTCCCTGTGACAGGGTAATAAGGGACAGAGAAGAGAAATTGAGGCGGGATCACCTTCCGGGAGCCCAAATTAACTGCTCATTCAAAAACAACCTGGAGATTGACTGGAGTCCATGTGGCCTCACGTCAGGCACACCCGGGGGCCTTTAAAATGATTTCATCCAACTGGCTTTGGCATTTGTAAAAACCGTGTTTGTCGTGGCTGTCCTGTTCTCCGTCCGCTGCAGCAGGGATCGCCGTAAGGAAACGGGGAGGATGTTGGGCCGTGTAATTATTACTCCTTGGTGCACCATGTGGTTTCTGTATTGGAATTTAAGTCTTTTGGAACAGTTTCTTTTAAACGGGGAAAGATTTAAATCTATTCTAGCAGAATATAATCCTGCCCAGAGGCCCATAGATGAGGACCATTACTTTCCCCTGTGGTGGTTTTCATTCAGTTCAGCATTTATTAAGTTCCTACTATGTGGCTTCAGAAAAGCTAGAGAGTGAAAAAATGACCCCAGATCCCCCGTTTCCTAGTGTGAAGCAACTGCCACAATGTGGAGGCCTAAGGAGCTCTGAAACCTCTGCAGGCATCAAGCACTCGATCTCCAGAGCAAGACCGCAGATAGAAATTCATTGGCAGGTCTTGTGGAGGAGGACAGAGGAGGAGGATGGGTGTTTTTTCCCTTGGGAAACAGCAAAGTTAAGTTTTTTCCACTCAGTTTGATCATCCAAAGAGCAAGCCTGGCAGAGACCGAAGGAGGGTGACAAACAAACAGAAAACCGAGCGTCTGTTAGCTTTTTTGGAACAAACCATTTTCATCACCAGGGACTGTAGAACCGCAGTATTAAGACTCATTAAAACTCCAGGGCCCTGAATGTTGAGACATGTGTAGAAGCAGTGGCGTTCGCAAAGAAAAAATGGGAAAGGTTGCTGCACCAAACTAGTGACAGAGGGGATCTGCTGGGGAGCACACAGGGGGGAGGTACCCGCTGTTGGACTGTGTCACGTGTGAATACCAAGGGGGATCAAAGGGCCTCAGTAACTATCCACCCAGTTGCCTACTTTCTCACCTCACTAAAACTTTGTGAGAATGAACTCTCCCTGTCCCAGCACAAAAACAGGAGACAAACGGCCTTTTGCAGATGCTCTCTGTGACAGAATTCGCCTTCATAGTGAAAGGTCTGTGGTCCTGCTGTGGGCATTGTTGATTCACACCTAACTTGGCAGAGCTGGATGCCCCCTTCAGATGTTTCTTCTCAAAGAGTGTGTCCCATGCATATGGCGGACAGCCAGCAGACATTAAGTGCTTGCTGTATGTGTCAGGCACCATAGAAAACACGGGGTGCAGAGAGATATGTGAATGGTCTCTGCCCTCAAGAAACTTACTTCTCCTGGGGGGGGAGACAACACATACATGTGTAGGCACCTGCAAAGTGTATGCAAAATGACCAGAGAGGGTCTTTGAGAGGGGGAGGACACCAGGAAAGGGTTTCTTGTAAAACGTGATGCTTGAAGTGCTGATTCCCCAGAGAACCCAAGAATTCTAAGAGTCAAAAGAAGGAGGTTGCAGAGATTCAGTCCCACAGAGGAGGCAGAGAGCAGGGAGATGGCTATTTGCCCGGGACGTTTGCTGCCCAGCACATCAGTGTCTAGGCAGAGTGATGGGCACACCCTTGCTACAGATGCCCTGTGTCTGCCCAGAACACTGCAGGCTCCTCATCAGGGCAGGAGGAAGCAAACAGTGTGTATGTGTGTGCCTTGGACAGGCGCAGTCCTAGCTGGACCCAGAAGTAAAGGAGAAGAGAGCTGGCTGCATTGCACTTGGGGATTTGTGTGGCACTTTAATTGATTCTAGGCTGCTCTCTGTCGTAGAGTTGTCATTTTAACACCAGTGTTCTTCAGTGATGTTCATGGAAGCAAAGTGACTGGGGGCCCAGAGTCCAGTAGGCAGCCTCCAGTGCTTGGGCCCACAGCTTCACAAGTCTCCCCAGTCTGTTCCCTGTGCCAAAGGGAGCATCAGCAGCACACGGGGCACTGGAGGCTGAGAACAAGGCCCAGAAGGCGGCGAAAGGAGTCATCACCCAGCCCCTTGGACGCTTGGCTTAGGGGAGGACTCAGGAGGAGCAGCCCCTGAAGTGACAGGCCCCCCGCCAGACTGGGGGCACAGAGAGAAAAGGCGATCCTGCTTGTCCACAGGGAGCCCACTGCCTCCCCCAGAGAAAGAGAAAGATTCAAGGGCCGTGAGACTCTGCCCCTGTCCCCGGCCAGTCTGAGGTAAGCAGTGACAAGAGTGGAGCAGCTGCCATTTGTGCCGCACTTGGGAGTCTGACGATCACGCCATTTATCACACACAATTTTCTTCCCCCTCATGGAGGAAGGCGCTTCTGTGACCTGTGGCCAGGATCCCTGTCAGGGGCACAGGCACTCAGGATCTCACAGTTGGGGGCCTCAGAATCCATCTTGTCCACTCACTTGAGACCATAAAGACTCTGCACCAAGTAGGGCATCTAAGAAGGGGTCATCCAGCCTCCTGTGAGAGGGAGCGCTCTGGACCTAGCCCCTCCACTTTGGTGGAGCTCTTCTGCAGTTCCCATGCTCCTTGCCCCGGATTCTTCATTGACAGCTCTGGAGTTTTCTCTTCTTTAGGCTGGTTACTTCAGCTACTCCTCACGTAGCATCATCTCAAGCCTCTTCACTGGTCTTGCTATTTTATCTGGACACTTTCCACATGATCAATGCTCTTCCTATAATGTGGCCCTCAGGGACTTCTTAAACTACTCTTGACTCTGGAGAAAAATTCACAAGCAAGAGAAGACATCTCAAAAGACAAAATAAATTATTTCAGTGGTAGAAATTTGAAAAGTTTTTGTATAAACAAAATCAATGCAACTGGAATAAGGAGAGGAATAATTGAGTGCAAAAAGTATTTTTTTTTTTTACATCTTTGTCAGGAGTCTGGTATCTGGTAATTGGTAGTAATTGGTAATTGTCTGGATTCCCCAGTAAACAATCAAGTATTGCAGACTGCCAAACATCAACTTACACCTCTCAAAGTGACAGAGAGAGGACTCTGGACAGAAGCTTCTTCTGATTCAGATTAGCAAAGTATTCTTCATTTATAATTGTATAGAGCCCTGCAAAAACCTTGCCCTTTTGTGACTTGCCCAGGATCTCATGATGAAAAGAAACACTAATGGCGTTGGAAAGGATATGGCAAGACAGGCACGTGTATATACCATTGATGGAGTTATAAATTATTGTAACCATCCTGGAAAAGTATTATGTAAGAAAAACCACCAAATTTTTCATGACCTTTGACCTAGCAACCCCACTATTGGGCTTTTACCTCAAAGAAGTCAACAGTTGAAAAGATCCATCTGTACCAAATATTCATAGTATGAATGAATGAGTAAACAAGCTTTTATTAAGTACTTACCATGTGCAAAGCACTAAGGAATACACACACACACACACACACACACACGGAGAAATGAGGCAGTCCCTATTTTGAAGGAGTTCACGTTCTAATAGGGGGAGATGTATTTAGAAGAGTTCAACTACAAGACAGATGGAATAGTCCTTTAGTTGGTAACAAACTATTAAAAACTAAGTGGGAGTTAATCGTTTGGTGAATGGATGAACAGATTGTGGCACACAAATGGAATTGTGCTATAAGAAATGAGACATAAGAGGGATTTAGAAAAGTGTGGGACACCCAGTATGAACAAGCAGGAAAGGCCACAAAGCTAGCATGATAGTGTGCGCAGTAGTCACTCGGCACGTCATTGGGACATCCATCCTGGAGAGCCACCATTAGAAGGGGTCACCTTCCTCAGGGCGGGGGAGACTATGAATGAGTGTGCTGTGACCTGTGGTCTTTATGTATTTTTTCTTTGGTACAGAAGAGGGTTCAGAAAAAGGGATGAGGAAGAGGAGATTGAGTGAAAAGGACTCTAAGGTGCCAACCAGAGGCCATGGTGAAATTTCAAATAAGATTGGGTTCCTGGAAGAGAACCCTGTATTTCAGCTCTAGACTGGCCGTGGCAGAATACTGTCACCCTGTGACTCCTAGACACGGGACCTCTGTCCCTCCTTTAAGGTCATGTTAGGTTTTTTGGGGGAGACTGCTGTTATACAGTTGGCTTCCACTGAACTGACGGTTGTTACATTCCTGTGTCTCTTTCCTAAGGACTGTTGTTGAACCTGTTTCAACTTGTCCTCATGATCCTGATGTTTTGAGGCCAGGGTTCCCTCCTTTCAGGATCTTGACTTGTGAGCTTTCTCGCCTAGCTTGGCGTCATCTGCAAATGTGATATGTGTGGGACTATGTTTTATCTGTGCCATTCAGAAAAATGCTAATGGTACAGAACCAAGCAAAGATTTCTGGGGCACTTCACTGGAGGCCTCCTAAGTTTACATCTTTCCATTAATTGCTACGCTTTGGGCCCAGCTGTTTAACCAGTTCAGAATCCACTTAATCATGTTGTCATCTTGCTCACTTTTTTCCTTTTCCACAAAAATAGCATGAGGGTATTTATTAAATGCTCTGATAAAATATAGGGAGATGATAATTAGAATGTTTTTCTGAAAAATGAGCAAATGAATAAACAAGGAACAAATGGATGGAGGAAGCATTTATTAAACTCCTACTGCATGCCAGACATGGTGCTGAGCTTTGGGGATATATAAAAGGTAAGACAACCCCTGCTCTCAAGAACTAATTCCTACTGGGGAACACAAAACACTAAGTGGAGTGGTGGGCTGGGATAGGAGAGGGGGTATTTTTAATCAGAGTATCTACAGGGACAGTGAGCAACTGATTGAGGGTCCTGAAGGATGGGTCCATGTGTGTCAAGTGGAGTCTCCCTCGTCACTAGCCCAGAGTTGTGTGTGTAGTATGAACTAAGGAGCTTAGCATGAAGCAGTGGAAGAGGGGTGGGGTCTGCTTGGGCTAGAAAGGCTGAAACCCTCCTGCTCCCAGTGAGTGGGGGGCGGGAGTATGCCATGCCGATATCTGGGGAGCACCAACCACCTGCCAGTTAGTGACTGTTAAACCCCATCTGTGGTGGCCCCGCTGACTCTGCGCTGTTTCAACTTATTACCTTTGGCCATCAGTGGAAGTCGGGCTTACCTGGCTGTAGTTTGCACACTCGGGACAGCTGCTCTTTTCCAGTCACGTGGTATGTCTCCTGATAGACGCTCCCTTTCAAAGATTATTGACAAAAGCCAGGCCATCACATCTGTCAGTTCTTTTATTACTCTGGGTTCTGATTCATTTGGGTCTGGTGACTTGAATTCATCAAATCATCAAGGGTAGCTTGATGCTGTCTTACTGTTTCCCTAATTATCTCAGATGTCAACTCCCTGTTAGCCATTTCTGTTCTCTCTTTTCCAGTATAAAGATAATTTTCTTTGTCAGGGAAAACAAACAAAATATCAGTCAGTCAGTCATCAGGCATTTGTTAGGTAACCGGCTGTGTGTGAGGGGCTGGGGATTCAGAGAAACGGAAAACCGGGCCTTGCCTTCAGGGAGTTTCCATTCTAATGGGGGACCCAATGTGTCAGAAAATGGGAGCGTACAAGATGGGTAAAAGTAAATGCAAGGTCAGCGCAGAAGAGAGTGGCCTTCTGCAGAAATCAGTGTTTGGGCCAAGTCTTAAAGGAAATCGCCATTCCAAAAGTTCTTAATGAAGAAGGAGGATACCCCGGCATGGGGGGCACAGCCAGAGCCAGGAGGGACCAGAAGGTGGCAAGTCTAGCCAGATGTCAGAGTTTGTGGAGTGCAGTAAAGCATGAGAAGGAGCCAGACTGGAATGGGCTTTAAATGGCAAACAGGAGTTTGTGTTTGCGAGCGAAGCTGTGGATCTCTTCTATTTCACTTAGCATCCATCCAAACCAAGGAGCTCTCCTCCTCCTGCTTTGGTCCTTCATTTTTCCCCAGGATAGCCCACAGACTAACCAGATTTCTTGACAGATTCATTTTAAGCTTTAGCAACCCTGACATTGGTAGTTTTTAGTAGTAATCAAATTGAATCCTTGCTTGTCCCTCTGGCCTCCCACGAGTGTACCCAACAATCTTGCAAGACTAGTCTTTGGTGGTGTATCTGCCCTTCCATTTTCTGTGCAGGTCTTGGAAAACCCAGGCTGGCCTCCACATCCGTCTCCTAGCAGAATCGCTTGATGCCTTCCGAAGTTCCTTCTTTGGAATCTTCCCTTCTTTCCCAGCTGACTTCCCACATAGAATGCGTTGAAACCTGCTTTCTGTTGGTCAGATGATGTCTACTTCTTTCTTTTCCTCTCCTCGCCCTTCTCATTTCCTCTTATCACCTATTCAAAAATGGAATCTTCTTTTCCTTAAAGATCCCCATCCTTTTTACCTCAGCTGCCAGACCCAACTTGGTAATGATCAGATTGACCCAAAATAGAACGTGACGTGAACCCAAAGCCATGGTCCTTTCCACCACCCTTGGCTGCCATTTATCGCAGGATTTTGTAGGATCATGGATGGGTGAGTTAGACAATCAAGCTTTCCCAAAATTGCTTGTGAATCTGGTAAGGAAAGATGATCCTGTTCGGTGTGACTGCCTGGCAGATGGAACATGGGCCTTGAAGGTTCATCACAGAGGACCTGGTGGTACCCTTTCATGCAAGTAAACCATTAGACTGGAAGGCTCATGGCCAGCTGGCTTGAAAGTGTCAGGAGCAGGACCCAGGACTCTGAGGTGGAACCTCTGGAGATGAGGTGGTGCTTGGGTAGGCAGAGAGCTAGGGAGGCCCTCGGTGGTCATCCGGCTCGGTCCAGGTAGAAGTGTGAACCCCAGCGGCCATTAGAGAGGGTCTTCTGTTGCCTGTCTACATGACCCATTCTGTTGCTAGTCTTCCATGGTCGGTCTACATGGCCTGCTCTGCCGCTAGTCTTCCTCTGTCTGTCGCCACAGCCCGTTCTGCTGTCAGATGGCCCTGACTGTTGGGCAGCCCACAATCAGCCTCTCTGCAGCTCCTCCCCAGGGCTCCTGCTTCTTGCTTACCTGGAAAGCCCTTCATTGGTGAGGGGAGGCTTCCTTCCCTTAGGCCAGTGATCCCTGGTCCCTCAATTTACCCTGTGGGACAGACTGGAGGTTCTTCTTGTCCTGGTCGCCTCCTCAGGATCCTTTTTAGAGCTGGGCTCGTTCACAAATGGACCGTGGCGCCATGGCCCCCCTCCTCCTTCTGGGAGCCGTAGGATCTTCCTGAGCTTCTATGTGCTTCTATGGCTGGCATCGCCCCGCCACCCCAGCCCCAAATATGCCAGGACAAGAGACAGCCCAGCCGAGATGGGGAGCCCTCGACCTCAGGGTCCTTGGCCCAGCTGAAAGTCCGCTAACGGAGCAGCCTTCCCATCTGCCTTGCTGTGGCACCTCAAGTCCCTGTTGGCGCGTGAGAGCGGGCACCGCCTGGCTTTTCTCTGTGGTTCCCCAGCCCTTGTTGGGGAGCTTTATGCAGAGCCAGTGTTGAAGGAATGTCCCCGCTACTTGCTCCCTTGCCATTTCCCAGTCACATCTGACTCCCCGTGACCTCATTGGGGTTTTCTTGGCAGAGATAGCAGAGTGGTTGGCTGCTTCCTTCTCCAGCTCATTTTGCAGATGAGGGAGCTGAGGCACACGGGGTGAAGTGACTTCCCTGGGGTCAGCCAGCTGGGAAGGGCCTGGAGCTGGATTTGAACTCAGGAGGAGGGTGTCTTTTCTGAGTCCGGGCCTAGTGCTCCACTGTGCCCGTAGCTGCCCCAGTCACAATCCTCTCCTTAATTCCTGGTCCCTGGGGGAGCCCTGAGGTCAGCAGCCCCCCAGACGAAGTGCTCGCAGATCCTAGCAGCCGCTAGAGGTCCCCGACCCCTGTTTTACCATGAGTTTATTTTGTGCAAATCTCACCTATCCTAACACGTCTCCCAAGAGAACTTTCAGCTCCTTGAGAGCAGGGATTCTGACTTCCTGCCCTGATGTCTGCAGACCTTCCCTCCCTCTTCCCCTGGAGGCATCCTGCTGGGGGGGTCCCGTACTTTTGACCCCCCTCTCCCCCCCTGCCTTCTGCTGGGGGGTCTGGGGTGCTGCTGCCTGGGGCTGGGGGATCAGAGCCACTTTTGACCCCCCTCTCCCCCCTGCCTTCTGTCTTTCAGGCCACCACGTCCACCAACTGGATCCTGGAGTCACAGAACATAAATGAACTCAAGTCTGAGATTAATTCCTTAAAAGGACTCCTCCTGAACCGGTATGGAGGGAATGGGCTGGGAACCGATTGCTCACTGAGCTGGGGAGGTAGTGTTCCTGACGGCGCTCCACGTCTCCCGAGGGAGAGGGAGGCCGGCCCAGGCTGTCGTCCCGACGCCTCCCCTGGCTCTGGCCCGGCCCGCGAGGCTCGCTCTCGTAGTGCCCCTCCACCCCTAGAAGGTCACCTGTGTCTTAGTGAGTGGGGTGCCGATTGCAAGAGGGCTGCACCCCCGGAGCTCCGCGCTACGCGGGGCATTTCCCATAGCTCCTTTTCTCCTTTTCTCCTAGGGCCCGTATTTTCAGTAGGCGCTATTGACCTTCCCTGACAATGGTCTTTGGAAAAGCGGAGGGGTGGCTTTAGGGAGGGAGTGAGCTTCCAGGCCAGCCTTCCACACTGGTCACCTCCTTGTCTGCCCAGAAAAGGTGAACCGTCAGCAGGAGCGTGGAGAGGGGAAGGGGAGGCAGCCAGTGAAGAAGTGCCTGCCTTTGGAAAAGGAGGCGGCAGAGAGGAGGCCCTGGGGGAAGCAGGGAGCTGAGAAAGCATTTATGATGCTGGTGAATTCCGGAGGCTCCACAGAGATGGGAGACCCTTGTCAGCGGCCAGTCTGGAGGGCGGGTGGGGGGGTGGACAGGAGGCTGTTTTGTGGGCTCGGGGCTGGCACTTCCTTAGCTAGGGCCAAACAGGGCCTCAACCTCTCCCTGCTGCTTCTACATATGGCTTGGGCCAAGGGTGGGAGTGTGTGTCTGTGGGTATCTGCTGTGTCCGGTTTGTGTGTGTGTGTGTCTGGTTTGTGTGTGTGTCTGTGTATGTGTGTGTCTGTCTGTCTGTCTGGTTTGTGTGTCTGTCTGTCTGTGTGCCAGACAGACAAAAAGAGGAGGGAGGGACAGCTGGCTGACCAGCCAGGGCGGAGGGAGCCCTCTAACCCCACCCTGGCCTTGTCACCCCCCCAGGAGGCAGTTCCCCCCGTCCCCTTCCGCGCCCAAGATCCCGTCCTGGCAGATCTCGGTCAAGTCCTCGTCCCCCTCCAACCCCACCGTGGCCAACCACAACAGCAGCAGCGACATCTCCCCCGTCAGCAACGAGTCGGCCTCCTCGTCCCCCGTCAAGGAGAACCACAGCCCCGAGGGGTCCAAGGTCAACTACCACCTGCTGGGTCCAGAGGAGGAAGGGGAAGTGGTGATCGACGTGAAGGGCCAGGTGCGGATGGAGGTGCAGGGGGAGGAGGAGAAGCGAGAAGACAAGGAGGAGGAGGAGGAGGAGGAAGAGGAAGAAGAGGAAGATGTGAGCCATGTGGATGAGGAAGACTGCCTGGGGGTCCAGACTGAGGACAGGAGAGGGGGAGATGGGCAGATCAACGAGCAGGTGGAGAAGCTGCGGAGACCTGAGGGAGCCAGCAACGAGAACGAGATCGACTAGGACCACCTGGTCCTCCTCCCTGCCACTTGGCCCCCCTCAGCCCCTTCCTCTGTCCTGGAGCCCCCGTCATCAGGGGCTGGGGGAGCGCTCCTCAGGAGCTGTGGGGGTAGAGCGGCCCCGGGCACCCATGGGTAGTGAGGCTGCCCGTCCTGCCCCGCCTCAGTCCCTGGGACACCCCCCTTCCCTGGGTCTTTCCCTGGATCCAGCCGGGCCCTCAGAGGGTCTCCTGGCTTTTCTGAGCCCTTCCTCCAGTCTCAGCTCTGTCCCTCCCATACCCCACGCCCCCATCGCCCACACTTTGCCCCTAAAACCAATTTAGCCTTTGATGAGATCTGCGTGGCATGGGCCTGGGGCCGAAGGGCTCCGGGGCGACGTCTGGCCTCTGACACCACCGGGCATGACAACAGGTGGTTTCCTCACTTGACTCCCGAGTCCGCAGGTGAGAAAGAAGAGCCGCAGAAAAGGTTCTCTGCCGCTGCCCTCCCGCCTGTCCGGCGCAGCAAGAGTCCGGCTGCCTGCCCCTCGTCTCTGAAGGGGGTGGTTCCACCTCCCCTTTTCTTTGGGGTGCCCGGAGGGGTCGGAGCGGTCGGCGGAGCCCCGAAGGCCTTCCCACACCGAGCTGTCCTGCTCGGCCTCTCCTGTCCCCGCGACGATCCCCCCGTTGTCCTCCTGGAGAAACGTGACCGCTCGTTTCGGCCGCATCATGTTCTCGACGGGCCCGATGGTGACGCACGATCCCTCCCCGCGCAGGAGCCGCCAGCCGAGCGCTGCCCGGAACACCCGAGGCTGCCCTGCCCCCAGAGAAGCCGCGCTCGATTGTGTGATCATGTATAGATTCCAGAATATAAGATAAGACTGTATATAATTGTAATAAATAGGAGGTACCACTATTTACTCCTGGTTCCTCATCGTCTTGTTTGGGACAGACCTTACCCAACGGGGGATCTCTGCAGGGGGCGTCTCACTCCGAGGAAACCATAGAGTTTAGAGGTGGGGGGGACCTCGAGGTGTAGCCCGGTCCTTGTTTGACAGAGGAGTCAGACTTACAGCGGGTGTAAGGAGCAGAGCCAGATTTGGGCCTGGGTGGTCGGGCCGCAGGCCCATTGCTCACCCCTTGGGCCAGCCCGACCCGGCCCGCTTAGGAAAGCGAGGATCGGAAGCCAGAGGGCCTGGGGACCTGGTGGGGATCAGGGAAGGGGACCTCGTGTGACTGTAGCTAAACCTGCCCGGGACATGAGCCTTCTCACTCCTCAAATGGATGAAGATTTTCTCCAGGAGCGGCTCTCCTTCCCTCTCCCTTCCCCTGCTCCCTTTAATGTTCACAGCCTTGGGCTGAGCCTGGAAAACCCCCAAAGTGTTAGGAAGGGGAAGCCCCGTCTCCCGGCAGCATCTTCCCCCACCCCCATGGCCTTAAAAGGATTCCGAGTGGGGAGTGCACCCCGAGACCCGCCGCTCATTGAATGTACGCAGAAGCTTTGGGAGGGAGACAGTGCCCGGGAAACGGCCGGCGGAGAAATGTGGGAAATGTCCCTCCTGGCTCTGTAGACTGCCCTTTTGGCCCGGTCCTGGGTGCCACAAGGCGGACGGTCCCGTCCCCTTCTTGGCAGTTCTCTGGTGGATGGATTCTGAAGGGACGAGCGCCATTATTCTCACTGGCTCTGAACCCCGGCCTGTGGCCCAGGCAGGAAAAGTTGGCCTGGGGGCCTGGACTGGAGAAGCCAGCTGGGGCTGGGCTGGAGAGGTTGGACTGTGGCCTGGACTGGAGAGGCCAGGTTGGGGCCTGGACTGGAGAGGCTGGGCTGGAGAGGCCGAACTGTGGCCTGGACTGGAGAGGCCGGGCTGGGGCTGGGCTGGAGAGGCCAGCAGGGGGCCTTGATGGTAGAGGCTGGGGACAGTGGGGGGCCTAGGTAGGAGAAGCCAGGCCAGGGCCTGGATGGGAGAAGCTGGGCTGGGGCCTGGGAGGGAGAGGCCAGGCTGGGGCCTGGGAAGAAGAGGCTGGACTGTGGCCTGGACTGGAGAGGCTGGGCTGGGGGCCTGGGAGGGAGAGGCCAGGTTGGGGCCTGGACTGGAGAGGCTGGGGGACAGTGGCGGGCCTAAGCAGGAGAAGCCAGGCCAGGGCCTGGGAGGGAGAGGCCAGGCCGGGGCCTAGGAGGAAGAGGCTGGACTGTGGCCTGGACTGGAGAGGCTGGGCTGGATAGTCCAGGAGGGGACCTTGATGGTAGAGGCCGGGAGCAGTGTGGGGCCTAGGTAGCAGAAGGCAGGCCAGAGCCTGGATGGGAGAGGCCGGGCTGGGGCCTGGGTGCTGCTGTCTCTAGGTTTCCCATCTGTCTGGGCTTCAGGTCCCCCCCAGACTTTGGTCCCGTCCCCTTGGAAGCAGCACTCTTGCCACTGGAGCCGCCTCGCCCTGTTTCTGGCCTCTGCGATCTCGGCGCTCCAGTTTCTCGGGCCTCCTTCCCCGTTACCCATTTCACTGCACCCGAAGGATGAGGCCTGCAGAGGCTGAGGTAAGTCGGACGTGGGCATCGAGGCCCAGCTTGATAACACTGACCAAGACAGGAGCTAAGACTGCCCCAGCGGGAAGTGAGAGGTCGGGGGAGCTCTGGTGTGGGCACAGCGGGAATCCATAGGAAGTCAGACTTGATTTCAAGGATCCAACTTCCCAGTGAGAGAGAAAGAGCACAGGGGAGACCAGATCACGCGTCAGTGAAAAAGATCTGGAGGTCTCACTGAACTGCAAACTCGGGGAGAGTCAGGAGATGCCAAGAAAAGCCTAATGACGTCTCTTGTTTTTGCCTGGATCTGTGATTTCATCTACATAGAGAACTCCAGGAAAGTGCGCTGACAGGATGGGGGTTCTCGAGGTTGTGAGTCCCAGGGTCCCCTAAGCAGTAGGGGATCGTCCCCTTCCCCACGGCCACGTGGGCTCCAGAGTGAGGGAGGGGTGCGCACGCCGGCCCGCTCGGACCACATTCAGAAGCGACAGGTGTCCGGTTCAGGGCGCCGTAACCTAGGAGGGCAATGGGCGGTCGGGGGCGTGCCGGCGACCTAAGGATGGAGACCGCCATAAAAGAACGCTGGCGCTCCCGGGACGTTTGGGTTTAGCCACGTTGAATCATGTCCTCTTGTGCCTTTCATCTCCAGAGCCCAGAGGGCTCCCAAGCAGTGGGTGCAAGACGTCCACACGTGGGGTGGGCTTGTCCCGCTGCGGATAGCCGAAGCAGCTTCCATGTCATTGACGCCAGGGGACGGCTGGGTGGCTCAGCAGATAGAGCCTGGAGGCGGGGAGACCTGAGTGCAAATTCAGCCTCAGACACCTATTAGCTGCATGACCCTGTGGGAGTCATATTAATATTAATAATTATTATTAAATTAATTATTATTAAATGTTGATATTAATTAATAACTGGCTGTGGAAGTAACACTAGCTCCATTTTACGGAGAGGACTGAGACTCAGAAAAGACGGGTCCCCCCGGAGCAGTTTTGGAGCCGAGCTTCAGTCACTGTCAGTTGGGTTTGATGTAGGTGTCAGGTTCGGGCTGGGCTGGGCAGGGATCCCCAGAATGCATTGCCTGCCACCTCCTGCTGTGTGACTGCACTTCACGGCTCTTGTTTCTCCTCCTCCTCCTCCTCCTCCTCCTCTTACCAAACTTCTGTCTGAGGGGATTTCATTTCCGTGTTTATAAAGCACTTCAAAGTTCAGAAAACACTTTACAAAAGATCTCGTTTAATGCCCACGGTATCTATCCCTGGGAATTGTCCCCATTTTACAGATGAGGTAAACAGGGTAAGTGATTTCTCCAGGCTCAAAGAGCTAGGGAGGGCCTAAGTCTGGATTTGACCCCAGCTTTCCTGACTGGAGCAGCTAAGCGTGCAGGACTTAAAGTTGGGAAAACATCTCCCTCAGTTCAAATTCGGCTTTAGACACTATGTGACCCTTATCAAGTCACTGACCCTGTCTGCCTCAGTTTCCTCATCTGTAAAATGAGCTGGGAAAAGACCACCCCAGTATCTCTGCCAAGAAGATCCCAAATGGACATAACTGAGGCAACCAAACACCAAAACTTCCCGATTCCGGATCTGATACCGAAGGGGAGGGACAAGTGAGCCATTTCTCCCTCAGATTGGCTCACTCCCCGTCTTCCTCTGTGAGATACAAACACTCTTAGTGTCCCCATCCTGCCCATGCAGACCCAGAATGGGGATCTGTGGGCCCCAAGGAAGGTGGGAAAAGGCTGTCCCCTCCCTTCCAGTAGACTTGGGATAGAAAAATGGCCACCACATCCAGAGAACTGTGGACAGTCAAAGCAGAGGAAAATGTACCTTTTTTTTCCTTCTCATTTTTTTTTCTTTTGATCTGATTTTTCTTGTACAACATGACAGATATGGAAATATGTTGAAAAGAATCACATCTATTTAACCGATGTCAGATTGCTCACTGTTTGGGGGAGGGAGGAGGCAAGGAAGGAGAGAGAAAAGCTGAGAACACGACGTGTAACCAAAGTGAATGTTGAGAACTATCTTTACACGTATTTGGAAAAATAGTGTACTTTTGGGAAAAAAAAAAAGAAAAGAAAAAACAAAATGGCGCCCACCTGAGTCTTGAGGCTGTCACTGGGATACATGGAGCTTAGCCCAGAGGTAGGATCAGGAATGGGACCAGAGAAGTTCTGGAACTGGCGGGAGTGGAAGGAGGGAAGTGACAGTCGATAATCCCTCTCAGCATACTGTCATATGCTCTCAGGATTTGGAAGTGTTGCCAACAGCACCTAGCACAACCTCCCCTCCAGGAGACTTCCCTTTGACACACATGCCCAAGAAATTGTCATTTCCTTCTTGCATAAAGATCTCCCACCAGGGGCAGCCCTGAAGTCAGGAGGACCTGACTTCAAATCTGGTCTCAGACACATAACATTCCCTAGCTGTGTGACCCTGGGCAAGTCACTTAACCCCAATTGCCTCAGGGAAAAAAAAAAAGATTTCCCTCCAACTGCCAGTTTATTTTGTACCTATTTCAGCTTGCCAGGCTCTCCATCAAAGTGTAAGGTTTTTTTGGCAACAAAAAATAGGCATTTTATTTTTGTCCCACTGTGCCTAGCACAGCGCCTGGCTCACAGACCCTTAATCAATGCTTGTTGAGTGCTGGGTTGATCGATTGTACTTTGGGTCAACTCATGAGGATGTTCTTAGCATCCCACCAACATTTACCGCTTCCCAGTTTCCCAGCCCCGTCTTCAGGAAACAGAGAAGTAGACAGGCCTTCCGTTCACTGGACGGCCCTGTCCCCGCCGAGCCTCCTGCCTTGTAAACATCCCCCCGTTCCTTCGGCCGGTCCTCTGGCAGGCCCTCAGTGCCATTCGCCACCCTGACTGCCCCTCTCTGCACAGTCTCCAGTTAATCAAGGTCCTTCCTAAGTCACGGCACCAGGACTGAAGGGGGTTGGTTCTCCAGGTGTGATACGGCTAGAGCTAAGTCAAATGGGGCAACCTCCTCTTCCATCCGTTGGATCTACTCTGGACCATTCAGCCTTCTAATAGGATCTCTGCCCCAATCCTTATTTCCTTAAGAAATCACAAGTCTGGAGCTGGTGCTGGTCTGATTTCTGGGCTTCCTTCCGAGCTTCTGGTCTTATTCCCCATTGAAAGAGACAGAAACAGTGGACCACAACACAACACGTTCACACTCTCTATTGATGTTTGCTTGCATTGTGTTTCCTTTCTCTGATTTTTTTTTCTTGTAGACACGATTTTTCTTGCACAAAAATAAGTGTGGAAACATACATACATATATTCAATTTGTTAAGTATTTTAACATAATTAACACGTAGTGGATATCCTGCCATCTAGGAAGGGGTGGGGACTAGGGGGGGAAAATTTGTAACAGAAAGCTTTGGAAGGGTTAATGTTGAAGAATTACCCATACATGTGTTTTGCAAAAAAAAAAAAAAAAAAGCTTTAATAAAAAGTAATAAAATTTCAAAAAAAATTTTTAAATAAAATAAAATGAAAAAAAAAAAGAAAGAAAGAAAGAAGGCCTTTATCAGAAAAAACTGATGGTTAAAAAAAAAAAAAAACAAACCCAGGCTTGGTTTTTTCCTTTTAATCTTCTTTCTTTTGGCTTTGTGCAATTTTTAAAAAAAAATTTATGTAATTAAAGTCCATTTTGCATTTCAAAAAAGAGAGAGAGAGAGAGAGAGAGAGAAATGGATCCTTATGAACCTGAAGCTACCCAGATGGCAGCTGGAATGATTCCATGAGTCTATGTGGGAGCAGTGGAAGGAGAGATCCAGGCCTGGGAGGTGATGGTAGGAGGATGGTTGGTCAGGGCAAGAGAGGGACCAGGGCGACTACTTCCTGCTGCTTTCTCTCTATCCTCCGGCCTGATCCCTCAGTGATCACACCACATTGACCCTGAGTGCGAGGGTGGGAGGGTCATTTCCATATCACTTTTGGTTTTGTTTTTTTGTGAGGCAATTGGGGTTAAGTGACTGGCCCAGGATCACACAGCTAGTAGTTAGGAGTAAGTGTCTGAGACCAGATTTGAACTCCAGGGCTGGTGCTCCATCCACTGCCCGTCCATATCACTTTTAAAGGGGCCCTTTCAGCTGGGACTGGGAAGGGAGAGAACCCCCTTTTGGGATGGAGAGGTCCCGAGTTGGGCACATAGCCACCAAGGGCCAGCGGGCCAACTTCCAATCGAATCCTAGAGACCCAAGAATGCCTCCTGCAGCTCCCTGGGGGATTTGGCCCAAGATGTTGCTTCTTGGTCCTGTCTCCGGCTCAGTTTCTTCCTGTTTCTCCCACCCCCCTGCACCACACATAAGCAGAAACGAGACATCTCTGAGCCCCAAGAAGGTTGGAAAATCCCATTTCAATTCGTAAGATTTTATTAAGGATTTAGCTGGGCGTGGAAGTTTGGAACCCTGAGTTCAAATCCAGCCTTGGACGTTTCCTACTATTGCCATCCGGTGGAAATCACTGCTTTGAACCTTCATTTGCAAAATTCAAGCAACAATATCTGTACCATTACTTCCCAAGGTGCTTGTTGAGGGAAATGCTCTGATGATGATGGTGGACTACTGAGCTGAGCTGGGGAGAAAAACAGCTCACCACATTTTACAGCGTGTCAGATAAAGAGAGAGACAGTGATTTGAGGAGGGACAAAGCAGTGGTAACTGGGGAGGGCCCAAGGAGTTTTCTTAGAGGAGGGACAGAAAGACAGACAGACACATGGATAGAACAATAGGTAGATAGGGG
>JAJPUD010006506.1:90319-103339 GCA_023553655.1 Myrmecobius fasciatus
GTATATAGAATGTCAGCTCCTGGAGGGCAGGGCCTATTTTGCTTTTCTCTTTGCCTTTCCAGGGTTTGGCACACAGTAGGTGCTTAATAAGTGCTTGTGGAATAGAACTGAGTGTAAATCCCTGGGCCGTTGGATCCTGCCAGGGATGGCCGACTGGCCCTCCACTTTGGGGCCAGCAGGATGGACGGTATGTTGGAGGAAGCATCAGGAGAGAGGGCAGTCCTGGTTCTGGCCCTGCTCCCAGGGATCCCCAGAAAGAGGATCCAGGTACCCCACTTCCCCCCTCCTGCTCATACCCACTGACCTCTCCTGAGCATTGGAGATCCTCTCGCATCGTGGGCAGGACCCCTAGGGAGGATGGCACCCTGCCACCCCTTTGCACCAAGTCCCTAGGGAGGGTCCCGGTGGGCCCCAGGCTGAGGGCCCAGAGCCGGGGGGATGGGGCCGATAGCCTCCTTTTCTCCCCTCACCTACTATGCTAGTTTTCTTTTCCCTTTTTTTTTCTCGTTTTAACTGTCATTAAAATAACAAGTTTCTGTTACAATCTAAACATTCCCACACCGCATAAAGGGTTATATTACACCCGAGTCACTCCTGGGCCCGTGTTTGCACAGAAAAGCTCACGGCAGGTCCCCCCTCCTGACGAAGTGACTTATTAAAGTTTAAACAGTAATTAACAGAACAATAAAAATAAAGGGATGTTTGGGGAGTCATAGCACACACAGGGTTTTTTGGCAGTGCCAGCATTTTTTCAGTACCCTGCGATGGCAGCAAAATCAGGCTTCGGGAGGTGGGGGCGGGGGCGGGGGGCCTGGCCCAGGACTTGGCCAGGGTGAGAGCGAGGGAGGCCCCGGAGGCCTGCCGGGAGGCGGCAGAGGGAGGGGAGATGGAGGGGGGCTCGGCCCACGGGCGCCAGGGCCCCCGCAGGGATGGAGGAGGTCGGGGTGCTGGGCGGGGAATGGGGAACGGCAGGATTCAGCTCCGGCCTCGGGGCCCTCTCCTGAAGCCAGACCGCGCCGGTATGGACCAGGCTGCAGGAGGAGGTGGGCACCCTGGGCGCGGAGCCTAATCACCTGCCCGCTGGTTAATGATTGCCGGGACTGGACCCCGGACACCCCGGGCTTTCCTCCCCGTGGGCCAAGCATTGGGACCGCAGGCCGGGGCACCGGCTCGGCCTAGACCGTCCACGGCCTTCCTGCGGCCCACCCTCCTTGTCCAGGGGCCTCCCGGGAGTGGTCTGCAGACCCTGCCCCCTCCTCCCGCTGCCGAGTGTGGGCCCAAGGCCCGGCCCGGGGAACAGTCCGCCCAACCAAGGGCTGAAGCCCCATCTTCCCTCCCCAGCCCGGACTAACCAGCCCCCGTGGGACTCCTCAGCCACAAAGTCCTCTCCCCGCGGGATGGCTCTGCCCTCGCTCTGGGGCCCACGCGCCTGATCCCCCTCCCGCTGAGTTTGTGGTGGGAGAGCGTCTCTGCGGGCGACAGAACGCAGTCCCCTGGAGGGCAGGGCCCCTCATAACTGCTTGTGGAGGCGGCCATGGCCGGGCCCTGGATGCCAGTCGGCACCGAATGGATGCTGACCGATCCCAGACTTGCGGCCGGCTTTGCCCCGAGTCCCTAAGGCTTGAGCCCTTCTGCCTTGCTGTCCAGCACAGGCCGGGACTTAGCCGGGAGCCAGGGGTGCCATGAGCCCGCTCGCCTGGAAGAGGAGAATGGGGGTTGCTGCCTCCAGTAACGAGAGCTGTGCCGTGGGGGGAGATCAGTCTTGTTCTGGGGGTGGTGGAGGGCAGAGCAGGGGCCACAGGCAGAAGGGGCTAAGGGGACACATCCCAAGGCCGGGCTGCCTCAGGGTGGAAGGGGCCGGGGCCGCATCTCAGAGGGGCCACAGGGTGCGGGCCAGACCAGTCACCCCCAGTCCGCCACCCCCCCCTTCTAGCTCCGCTCACCAGGACTCACCAGGTCATAGGCTGGAGAGCAGCTGGGAACCAGAGACCATCACGACCCATTCTACAGACGGGGAATCTGAGGACTTTGCCAGGGCCCCCCAGGTAGTGGCAGAGGCAGAGAGCAAGTTCACACTAAGGAGGCCAGCTGGGGGTAAGCCCCCAGAAGCTAGGCAGAGCACTGGGTCAGGGGTCGAGAAGACCCCAAATGTGTGTGATCCTGAGCAAGTCACTTTTGTTCCCAGGGAACCCTGCCTGCTGAGAGCACCTCCCCTTCACACTGCGTGCGGTTTGGAGCTGCCCCCTGTCCCCCACCAGAGTGCAGGCTCCCCCAGGCAGGGCCTTGCCTCTCCCTTCTGATCCTCAGTGCCCAGCACACACTGAACACTTAATTGTTGGGCACAGGATCCCAGAACCAGCTTTATTTGGGGGGATTCAAACAACAGGGGCAGGAGGGCTAAAATTCTCCCATGCTGCTCGGAGGCTTGTCCTTGGGCTTGCCCACCGCCCTCCAGGCTGCTCCCTGTGCCGTTCCTGGGGAGGGAGCCAGGACCACCTCCCTCCACCTTCCCCTTCATCTCTCCCACTGCCTCCCCAGTGGAGAAAGGATGGAAACGTGCCGTCAGAAGCCCTGAGTTCCAATCCTGGCAAATGCCCCTTCCTCTTATCACCCATCATTCCGTCAAGCCCAGGGCCCCGGGCACCCTGCTGGTCTATTTCTGGGGCATGGATGCCCTGGCTCACACTGCTTTCCCCTGCCCCTGGTCCAGGGGTGAGATGCTGGGCTGCTGCCAGCGGGTCTCTCCAGGGACCTGGCTCTCGTGCAGTGGGCACTGGCTGAGCCTGAATGGCAGCCGGCCACGACTGAGCATCTCACCAAGGTTCTTGCTGGCGTGAGAAGGTGGCAGTCGGAGCTGCCGGGGGTCTGGGCCTGGCTCTGGCTGGAGGGGAGAGGAGATGTGTGCTGGGGAGGTGGAGGAGGGAATGGGGATGGATGGACGGTGCTCCCAAGGGCTGGGTGCCTGCTGGTGCCCACCAGCCTTGAGCTGAGTGCCTGATGTTGAGAGGCTGTGGGTGGCAGAGCCCATGCTGAGGGAGGCAGGGAAGGAAGGAGAGGCTTCTCAAAGCTCCAGCTGCACTGGAAGCAAGCTGGCAAGGGGAAATAGAGACAGAGGGAGGAGGGGAAGGGGGAAATGGTGAGAGTCAGAGCCCCTGGGGAGGGGGCACCTCAGGGCTGGAGCAGCCTCCGGAGGAGACCAGAATATTGCAACTGTGCCACTTACACCGTCCTACTTTGGACACTGAGATCCTGGGGTGGCGGTGGGGGGAGAATGGCTCAGCTGATGAGAGAGTGGTGGCCAGGGGACGGGACCCCTGCCTTCTGGCTCAGCATTTCAGCACAAACGGGGACCGGGGAGTGCGCTATTCCCTTGTCATCTCCCAGAACCCTGAATTCTTCCCAGCAAGACTGTACGCTTCAGGAGGGCAGGCCCAAGGGACACGACTGATAAACAGAACTGCCGTAGCTTCACCATCTGTGAAACGGGCGCGCTGTCTGCCTGGCAAGACACAACTGCTCTTGGAAGACCTTAAAGTCTTTGGAGTAGGAAAGGGCAGGACAAAGATGAAAGAGAGAGGGGAGGGGACTGACCCCCAGAGCCTGGACGGGGAGCTAGCAAGGGTCTGATCTGTCATCTAGTTCGAGCTGGAAACTGAGGCCCACCTGGTAAGTGGCAGAACCCAGAATTGGTCCAGACCCTCTGATCCCAAAGTCAGCTCTGTACCCCAAAGGAGCAGCCTCTCCAGGGGAGAGCTCTGTTTTGGGTTTTTTAGCTTTGCCTGACAGTACAGTCAGTCAGCCACTCAACAAACATTTATTAAGCACCTACTACATGCCAGGCTCTGTGCTAAGAACTGGAGATTCAAAGAAAGGCAAAAACACATCTCTGCCCTTGGGAAGCCCATGGTAACAGGGGACAAGCAAACAGCTCTGTACACACAAAACAGAGTGAGTGAGAAGTGACCTTGGAGGAAAGGGCCCAGAATGGGGACTAAGAAAAGCTTTCTGCAGAAGGGGAGAGCCGAACCCCAGGGCACCTGGAGTAGGAAGTGAGGAAGAAGAGAGGGTTCTGGGAGCGCCATGTTTGAGGAACAGCAAGGAGGCCAGCCTTCCTAGATCAGAGAATTCCCTGTGAGTCCAGTCCTACTATTCTAAGAGGGGAGGGAGTGAATGCTTCCCTGCACACAGTAGGCACTTACTCAATGCTTGCAGGATTGGATTACTATCTGCACAAATGTGGCGGACCATAAGCTAACTCCTTCAGAGTAGGGATGCCTTCATGACTTGACCTTCATAGCCCCAGTGCCTTAGCACAGTACTTTATATACAGTAAGCGCCTAATAAATGCTTGTTGAATGGAATCGTGTTAAGTAAGGAAGGGACATGGATCTTAAGGGCCCAGAGCTAAAAACCTGAGATCCAGCAGCAACATTTCAAGAAAAAAAGGTGAGAAATGGGAGGGCAGGTGGCCACGCCACCTTCCAGGACCCCCCACCCCAGCCCATGAGCATGACAGGCAGGCAACAAAGGGCATAATTGAGGAGTATTTTTAAAGCTCTGGCTCTGGGGGTGGGGTTAGCAGTTGTCAGCCATCTGGAATAAGGAATTACAGTCACCTCCCTAATCCTACACTCCCTAAACCCTAAAGCTGGTTATGGTGTTGGGATGAGGCAGCAGGTGGGGCGGGGGGTGGAAAGCATGGGTGCCAACATGGGATTGTCACCAAATTCCCAATTTTATGCCTTTTCTCCCCCAAGCCCCAGAGGGAACGGGGGGCAGTAGAGGCCGGGAAAGAGGGTGAACTAGAGAGCACCGTGTCCTCTGTGCTCACACACACGCCTGGTCTGCGCCCGGCTCGCGCTGCGCAGGGGCCGTCAGGTAAATTAGATCTGAAAGCTGACAATTTCTGACCATATTTCCTTGATTATTTCAAACAAATGCACACCAGCCGCTGTAAGGAGATTAAAGTGACATAAACGTCCCGAGTGGGAGGAGGGAGGGCAGAGGATTCAGGTCACCCCCATCCGTCCCCCGCCTGACAGACGCTATATCGCTATCCAATCCAATAAAAAATCCCCCCCTTTTGCTTTAATTAATTTTACAGCTAGCTTGCTTAATTACTTTCAATCAAAATCCTCCTGCCATCGCAAAATTAGAGATGGTTGAGCTCCATTAGCCTAAATTCTTCATTTCCATATAGAAAAGAAGCTGTTTGCAAAGCCAAGCTGGGCCAATGGCAGGACGGACGCCCGTCCGCCCTCTGGCCCCTCTGGCCCCCCCAGAGGCCAGGCCTGTCTGTCTGTCTGTCTGTGCTTTCTCCTCCCCAGCACCCCAGAGATGAGAGAGTTTGGGAGGCAGGAGCTGCCCCCCATTGTCCATCCCCGCTGTGCTGCTGGGGTACTGCAAGCATAGGCTTCCAAGAGAAAGGAGGACGAGGGCAAACATTGGCCTTTACCACCCTGGACGGCCTGGTGAGGGCAGAGCACTGTCCCAGGCTTTGGGGATGTTCAGCCGAAACAAGGCCTAGTCGCTGCCCTCAAGAAGCTTAGCGTCTAGTAAGGGGAGAAGAGATAAAAATAGATAACAGCTAAGAACCGGAGCTGTGATTCCATCGGCAGAGAGAAAACGTCTCTAAGAAGGCTGGTTAAGCCAGCACCTTCTCTTACTCGGCTTTACCAGGACAAGTGAGCTGCTCAGGGCGATGGGGCAAGACTAGAACACAAGACTTTCCTGCTCTGAGTCTGCTCTTGATCCTGCCACGCTGATTCTCCCGGCACATCCACACACACCATTATGTGAAAAGTTAATCTGAGAGATGTAAAAAGCTCCCCGTTCCCAGAATTGCCGAATAAGAAACACAGGATCTCGAATTTGGAAGGTACCCCAGAGGCTGAAAAATCCCCACCCTGACTCCCCAGAACGTGTCCACATCTGGCGGCTGAAAGGGTCCCTCTGCCTTCACTCCCCTTTCCAGGACGGAGATGGCCTGGGCTGGATAGGTTGCTTTCTTTAACTGGCTAGGGACTAGGCCCAAGAGATTCCCACTGGCTCTGCTGTCTGCTGGCCAGACCTTCCCACTCCTCATCCCAGGGAACCCTATCCCCTCTCTAAGAAATCACGATCTACAAGAAAGAAGACATGTTGTGATCCATGAGAGTATCTCAGGAGTTATAGATATAAATAATATAAATGTAATAGATAAATATAAATATCCCTCCAAATCTGCCATTGATCAGGTCTAAAATCTCAGGCAAGTCATGGAATCATAGACTCAGAAAATATAAAGTTTTCCCATTTTACAGGCAAGGAAACTGAGGTACAGAGAAATGAGAGATACTTCCCAGAACTCAGGTCTTTTCAGCTTTAAGATCTACTACTAATTATTCTGTCCATTCACTAATGTGGATAGCCAGCTCTACAGTTGCATTTTCTCTCTGGCCCTTCCTTCGTTTCTGCATCTGGAAAACAAGGGGCTGGCCTAGGAGACCAGCTCTGGGCACTGGCTCCCCCTTTATTCTTGTTTCTGCCATCCATCTAGAGTTATCGGGTCAATCCAGGGACCCCTGACTTGGGTATGGGCAGTCGGTGGCACTGGAATGTCCTGAGGCTCGGCTCTCCTGAAGTCCCTTCTTCCCTAGCTGCCCTCCCATCCAAGGGATACAGCAGGTGCTTCTGCCCCCTGCCTGATACTCGGGGAGCCTAGAGCCCAGTGGCCTCAAAGGCAGCTGTCCCTCACACCCCCAGGCTTTTGGGGGGTGTGTGTGTGGTGTTTGGGCCAGGGCTGGGGCCACATCCGGCCTTGTGCTGCTGACTCTCTTCTGCTACCCACCCCCCACTCCTTTCCTCCTAGGTGGTGTAACTCCAGGGTCTGGCCCAACGTGGGTTCCAGCTGATTAAGGCCCTACAACAGGATGTAGGGATTAGAGTAAAAGCTAGGTCCGGATCCCCAGGGGCAGCTGGCCAAGCCAGGGCTCTGGGGCTCCCGTCCCAGCCCCTAACTTGACAAGGCAAGGTAGCAGACTTCTGGCTGGGTCTCTGAGAAGTGAGGGTCAGGGGGCACAGAAGAGCACACCAGAGGACGACCATTACTTAGAAAATGCTTCAGTGTTTACAAAATACTTAAACCACATCACCTCAACAGTGAGGAAGGTGCCCATTTTGCAGACTAGAAAACTGAGTTGAAGGGACTTTCCTGGGTCACACAGCTGGTAAATATCTGAGGTAGCGTCTGGGCTTGGGAGACTCTGTGGAGGCTGCCCTAGGAATCTCCTCTCTGGGCAAGGGGGATCCCAGTGCTGAGATCAGGAGGCTTGGAGAGCCCTCTGGGAGTAGCCCGGAAAAGGGGGGTATAAAGCGGAGGACAAAGGCTGTAACTCATTCATGGTGGGGATGTGTGGGGCTCTGGGCTGGACACTTCTGCTTTCATCCTCACAGATGAGGTGGCAGGAATTAGAAAACAGCAGCGGGCACCTCCACGTCCAGTCGCCAGCTGCTCTGCCCCTTGACCCCATCGCCAGTGGGGGGAGAGCAGATCTTATAGCCTCCTAGTACCATGTGCTCTGGTTACCAGCTTCCTTTGCCTTCCTCCACTCTATGTAGGGAACTTTTGGTCCTCTTTTTATTGAGTTTAATTTAATTTATTCTCCAACTTTTAATGATACGTTTTGTCTTCATACCCTAATTATTTCCTTAAATACCCTCCCTAATATCAAAAATAGTTAAGTAAAATTTGACCTGAAAAGGCCTTTAGTGATTCCCAAATTTAATGTCTTCATGCTACAGATGGGGAAACTGAGGTCTGGAGGGCTAAAATGTAGTCACATGACTATTGTAAAGAGGCTGAGATTTGAACTTGGCTCCTTCCAACTACAATCAGTCCAGAAATGAAAATCCCATTTCTTAAGTGACTGTGTGAGCCAGGCACTGGGGGATAACGAGACAATAGTGATATAGTGCCTGCCCACCGGGGGTTTATATTCTAATTCAGCAGGAGAGAATCAGGGAAGACTTCATGTAGGAGGTGGCCCTTAAGCTACAGTCAAAGGCCATTTATTTGGTGGCTCCCTTCCCCAGCTCCCCAACCTGTGACTCTAGGTTTCTCCAGGGCCCCACACTTTTTGTGTCTCCAAGAACTGAGTCTCAATTTCTTCATCTCTTAAACGGGAACGATGCAACTTGTTGTAGACCTCAAGAACTCCATAAATGTAAGAAGCTACTATTGTGGTTTGAATGTGAGTGAATATCGTGGTCAAGAAAAAGCCAGGCTAGGAATGGGGAGGGCTTTCGGGTGGGGGGGGGATTCCCAGTCTGAGCTGGAGGGTCCTACCATCAGAGGGGGCTTTCTAGATCAAAGTGTGGAGGGTGAGCTTCCTGGGAGGCAGGACTAATGCTCATAGGGTTGCAAGCAGAGGTTTTAAAGCGAGGGGCTTCTCTCTACAGAAAGGTAAACTGAGGCCCATGGCTTTTGCCCAAGTAGTGTCGCATGACCCCCGATATATCCCAATACTGTCTGCTGAACGGCTCTGGGGGCGGGTGGGGAAGGCTGAGCCCCCCAGGAGTTCGGCTTCTCTCATCAGAAGGGACAAGAGGAGGGGGGCAGGGCCCCGCTCCTTTGCCCAGGCCCGCACCTCCCCCCGGGCCCTTCTGCACGGGGCCTGCCACCTTCTCGTTTCACCTCCAAATGTCCTTTGAGGGGCTGTGCCCGGAGAACAAGAGAATCCCCAGTTGTTCCAACATTTCTCAGCGAGAGCAACAACTGTTGGGTCCGGCCCCTTTCGGGAATAAATCCGGCAACTGTTTGCAGTAAAGCTCCCCCCACCCCCACCCCCAGCCCTCCCTCCCGTCCTGCCCCAAAAAGGAGAAAGAGAAAATTGGAAGGAAAAAATGGGAGGGGGAGAGAAAAGAGCCCTCGGAGTCTCCGGCCCCCCCACCCCCAACACACGCGAGCGCGCACGCAGGCTACCAAGTTGGTCTGAAAATGTTGTTAACACAAACAGGGCACTCAGCACAGCCACCTGCTGCCCACGACAACTGGCACAGCCGGGACCGAGGGCTGGGCTGTGAGCTCAGGACCCAAAAAAAGGACCGAGGGGGAGGGAGGGAGCCCAGGGGTGAAGGAAGGGGTAAGAGAGGAAAAGAGAGGGGAGAGAGGAGAGGGGAGAGAGGGGGAGAGGGAGGGGAGAAAGAAAGAGAGACAGAGGGGGGGGAGGGGAGAGAGAGAGGAGAGAGGGGGGGGAGAAAGACACAGAAAGAGAGAGAGAGCGAGAGAAAGAGAGAGGGAGAGAGAGAGACAGAGAGAGAGAGAGAGAGAGAGAGAGACAGAGACAGAGAGAGACAGAGAGAGTGAGAGAGGGAGAGAGAGGGAGAGAGGGAGGAGGGAGGGAGCATGAGAGATGCAGAGATAGGAAGAAGGGGACAAGCGGGGGAAGAAGGGAAGGGGGCAAAGGCAGGAGAAGGGCGATGAGGAGGAGGAGGCATTCAAGCTTGGCCAGAGAAAGCCCAGAAAGGCTGAGAGGAGCCGGTCGGCGGCCGGCGGAAGGGGGCTGGTCCCGGGGGCTCTGTGGGATCTAGCGCTTTCTTGTCCCCTTCTCAGACCCTCCTTTGCGCGCATCGCAGGGGGCCTCCGCCACAGAAAGGCCCCCGGGAACCCAAGAGTCCTGGGGGAGAAGGGGGAGGGGGAGGGGGCTGTGGGGGAGCAGACCGGGAGAGGGAAGGAGGTCTATTAAAAAGCTCCGAGTGCATAACACAAAATGTCAGGGTTTATAGCTCCATTCTCGGCAGTGCCGGGCCTGAGAACCCCGCGCAGAAATGTCACCGCTTGTCATGTTTAATCACCTGCTGTTGGTTAACACCTTCCCTGCAAGGAGCCTGTCTCGATCTGCCCCGGGCCCCGGGGGGCTGGGAGACGAGCGGCCCGGCCCTCCCACTTCCCCGGACTCGGGCCCTGCCACACGCCGCTCGGACCCGAGGTGGCGGCCCTGACGGGGGCGGGGTCGCGACGGCGCATCCTCCCCTCCCCCAGCCCCGCGGCCGCGGCCATCTGCCGGCCGGCCCAGGCAGCCCCAGCACCGGGGAGGACGGACTCTGGGTCCTGGGAGGCTGCGGCCACAGCCTGGGTCCAGGCCGGGCGAGCAGGGCGCCATTCCGCGAGGGAGGCCTCCCCCTCCGCTGCTGCTTCCGGGATTCCTGGCGCCCTTCTAGTCTAGCCAGGGCGAGGGAACAGCAAGAGAGCAGGGTCCCCCTCCTCCCGTGGCCCCCACGGGTCCGCCCAGCGTCCCTAGCAAGCCACCCCCGGATCCCCGTCCTCCCCGTCCGTGGCTGTCGTGGCTCCGGCCCTGCCCGGATTTGCTTCGCGGCTTAGACTAGGGGGTCTCGGCCCTCCTACTTCCTCTCCCCAAAATCTCCAGGCCTCGGCCCCCCACGGACCGGAACCTGTTTCTCCAAGGAGAACAATCCGCCGTCTCCCGGTCCGGCCCTAACTCTGGGAGCGCTTTGCCAGCCCCCTCCGCCCTCTTGGGCCGGCCCTTCCCCGCTCAGGCCAGAGTGCTCTCTCCCCTCCGAAATCCGCGGGGCTAAACAGTTTCACGTGGGATATACCCGCGTGCAAATGCGGCCCGGGCTCCGGCCTCGTCACTGCCGCAAACTCATCCGCGCTCCCCACAATGCCCACGGACAAACACGCAGGAAGTGCCCACGTGCCCCCACAGTCACACAGAAACGTGCTCGGGGAATGGTGTCCATTCGTGTCTGGGTGTGCGCATGTAAATATACCCACACAGAGTCACGCAGGGATGTCTGCAGCACACTCGTGGGTGCACCTGGCCCGTGGATGACGCGCACCCATGCCCAGATATATATACGGGAACACACATACACACTCATACCAGTACACTTGTGTGTGCACATGTGCACGCAGATGAGGTAAATGTAGGCACAACTGTACACATGAATGCATATACAAAGTCACACCAACACACACTCATGTACATTCATGCATGCACGTGTACAACACACGCAGGCACATATGGGAACACGTGCACTCATTAACATACATGTATGTACACTCGTGTGCACGCGCACACACTATGTACCTGCAGCACAAATATACACATGGATGCACACACCCACATCATTGCATATGTACACCATGCATGTGCACGTGTGCACTGCATAATGCACACTCATGCACACATATATGGGAACACACATCCACACTCATGCTAATACACTTGTGTGTGCACTGCATAATGCACACTCACTCACACACAGGGGAACACACAAACACACTCACGCTACTACACATGCACGCACATTCATGGGGCACTGTGCACATGCATGATGTACACAAACACACACACATTCATGTTAACAAGACACGTGGTGGTGTGATTCCTGTGTGACGGACACTCCCTCACGCACACACAGCCAGATGCATATGCATGTGCTCATTGCTCCAGAGCACCCTCAGGCACATCCGTGTGCACATGTACTGAGATGCCTGCACACACGAACATGCACACGCATCCTATCCACGCACAGACTGATGTACACACGCACACATGAACATGCACGTGTCCTACCTGTGCACAGACTGATGTACACATGCACACACGAACATGCACACGTGTCCTATCTGTGCACAGACTGATGTACACACACATGAACATGCACACACATCCTATCCACGCACAGACTGGTGCACACACGCACACATGAACACGCACACACGTCCTATCCACGCACAGACTGATGTACACGTACACACATGAGCACACACGGACACATTAATGAGGCACGTGCTTATGGGCAGCCCCGTGGGCAGCCGGAGCTGTGCAGGGAGTTAGGCGTGTCCATGTACTCAATGTTCCTGCATTCGTGCCCCACCCCCCACATCCCTGCACACATACATGGACACAAAGAGTGGAAGCGGGGGTGGGGGGACATCCTTGGGCCCCAATCCAAGGCCTCCAGAGAAAGCGGGAGGGCGCTCGAGTGAGAGTAACATGTGTCTGCTCATGCCCCTCCTCCAGGGGCAGGGACTGCTTCGTTTTGGTGCCCCCCCCCATGCCCGGGACGGGGTCTGCACCATGGGAGGGATTTCATCAAGACTCCACAAAGGTGACCTGGAAAAGGCAGCCACTTCCCTTCTGCAGACCCAGGGCAGAGGAGAGGCGGCAAGGTCACCCTGCAGTCCTCAAGGCAGCTCCAGCTACTTCTCCAAGCACAGAAGGCGGGGGTGGGGAGGCGCCTCCAGCTCTCCAGAGAGCCCGGGAGAAACGGCCTCTGCAGCCTCCCTATCAATCAATCAATCAATCAATCAGCCAACATTAGGGCACGTAGGTTTCACAGAAAAAAGGAGGTGGGACATCCCTAAGAACTCCTCTACTCCGTTTCTTTGCATGTCCAGAAGGAACAACCCATCTCGCCCAGAAACCGGAAGGCAGCTCTCCTTCCTCTGCAGGGAGACAGTGATGGGGCCTTTCAGGGAAGCTGCAGCAGCTTTCACCAGTCTCACGGGGTGGGATTACTGTGCCCATTTTAGAGATGGGACAGGTAAGGTCCAGAGAAGGTAAAGAGCTTGTGCCAGATAACATGGCTGGTATCTGTAACAGAGTGCAGGGCCTGGAGTCCTGCCTGGAATATCAGCAGTGTGAGCATGGGCAAGAAGGGGGCATTTTGTTGGGTTTTGGGGAGCAGGGAGGGCATCCCTAATGCTTAGCCCAGAGCCTGTAGAGTAGATAGTAATAAGTGATTTAAGCCTGCAGAGCCCCAGATTCCTCATCTTATATCACAGGACAATTAGGAGATCAGGTGAGATAATTCAGGGCTTTAGAAATCTCAGAGTACCCTAAATGAACATCAGTTACCAATCACTGTTATTGTTAACACAACACCTGGTATACAGCAAGCACCTAATTAATGCTCAATCGGCAATACCTTATCAGGTACCGATAAGGACTGCTTCAGGCGGACACACACACACACACACACACACACACACACACACACACACACACACAC
>JAJPUD010006506.1:110092-127499 GCA_023553655.1 Myrmecobius fasciatus
TATCTATCTATCTATCTATCTATCTATCTATCTATCTATCTATCTATTTATTGATCTATCTATAACATGTCAAAAGCAGTTGGCAGAGGAGCTAAAGGAATTGAAACCTCAGGTTCTAGTCTTGGTTCTGTCACAAAATGTCTGTAGGACAATGGGAAGGTCATTTAACCTCTAAAAGGACTGGATAACTTCTTAAATTGTAGTTTCCTATCTCAGTGGAAGAGTTTCTAAATCAATTAGATTACAGTTCTGAATATAAATATAAATGAATGAATGAATGGATAATTGAATACATAAATATATCACACACACACTTCTTTCTCCTTTTAGCAATCTCGAACTAGTTAGAGTTAATGTGATTGTGCATGATCTGACTTAGTTTGCTCATTTAATATATGTATTTTGTTTTTGTTGAGGTTGTTTCTAAATTCAGAGCAAAATAATTATTTTTTTTAAAAGGTGCTTGTGGCTGCAAGGAAGAATCCCAGAGTTAGAAGGGGTCTCTAAGGTCAGATTGTTCAACTGTGCCTAAGTAAGAATCAATCCCCTCTATAATGCTGTTGATCTCTAAGGGAGGACGCGGTATGTTGGATAAAGGTATAGAGGCCTGCTTATATAATCTACAGATGACTCAAACTAGACAATGGAGTTGGGATCCGAAAATATCTCAGTAGGGTAGAATGTTGGGACATATCTAATGAGAGAATTTACTAGGGGGAAATGCAAAGTTTCACACTTGGGTTCAAAAAATCAATGTCACAAGTTAAATCAGGTTAGATAGAGATTTGTCTGAAAAGGTCTGGCTTGTGGGTTCTCCATCACAACAGCTCTCCAAGCAAATACTCCTTCCCTTCAGATCATTAGAGCTTCCCTTGTCCTCAAACTACTTTTATATTTTAAAAATATTTTAATCTAATTATCTACTTTGGTTACATCTGTGCACTTACTATTCCCCCCCCCCAGCAGAGTAAGAATTCTATAATGGTGGGACTATTTTTATTTTTATTAAATCTAATTTAAGGCCTTTATTAAAGCACCTTCTGTGTGCCAGGCTTTCTCCTGGATGCTGGAGATACAGATATTTGCCAAATTGAACTATCAGGCATGAGACTTTTTGTCCACTTAAAAGTTTAGTTGGTATAGCCCCTGAAGTCCCTTTTGACTGAGATTCTGATTCCAAACAGGATTGAACTGTTGCCCCAGAAAGGCTAAAAGTCAGCCTCAATCCAATGCCCATCTAGACCACTGCCCACACTTTGCCCTGATCCAAATTATCTCCCTCTATCTCTGTCCTGCTCCCTTAACTTGGCTCTAGGACTCAATCTTAGTTTTGAGCTGTTGAGACCCAAAGCTCCAGGAACACTAAGTCGAGATAGATTGTCCTGGGGATGGTGGTACACTCTCACAGGGCCTTCCCAGATCATGCAACTAGCACTTACCATTTTATTTAATTAGCGTTTACCATAGTGCCCTGCATTATATAGGCACTGTGGGGAGATGGAAAATGACAACAGCCCGTGTTTATATAGTGTTCTAAGGTTTATGGAATTCTCTCTGTCCATCTGCCCACCTAGCTATCTATCTTTCTGCCTATTTGCCTGCCTATTTGTCTATCTATTTATTCCATCTGCCCATGCATCAATCCATCTGTCTATTTCTATCATCTGTCTATCCTACCTGTCCATCCATCTATCCATCTGCCCATCCATTCATCGATCTATTCATCCACCTGCCTTTCTATTGTCTGTCTTTCCTACCTGCCCATCCATCTATCTGACCATCTATCCATCACTCTATCCATCCATCGCCTATTTCTATCTATTATCTGTCTATCCTATCTGCCCATCCATCCATCTATCCATCTGCTTCTCTATTTTTCTTCCTTTCTTTCCTTCTTTCTTCTTTTTTCCTCCCTCCCTCCCTTTCTTTCTTCCTTTCTTCCTATCTATATCTATTCATCTATCTATCTATCTATCTATCTATCTATCTATCTATCTATCTATCTATCTATCTATCTATCTTTCCTTCTTCCCTCTTTTTCCTTCCTCCCTCCCTTTCTTTATTCCTTCCTTCCTGTCTATATCTATCTACTTATCTATGTATCTATATATATATATGCATATGCAAACACAGAAATGTATAAGTGTATATATGTATGTTCATCTCTATTTCTAAATATAGCTATTTCCTCGTGACTATGAAATGGGTCCCTGAACCCAATTCCCCCATTTCCAGAGGTGACGCACTGAGGGGGACACGGCTAGGAAGTGTGAGGCGGCCTGGAAATTCAGGTCTTCCTCCTCCTCCAGGCCCGTGCTCTAGCCACTGGGCCCCACTGCCACTCAAACGGCACGGGCCTGGCATCTCAGCAGGGGACGGCGAAGCCATGTGATCTAGCAGAGAGAGCCAGGTTTGGGACTCAAGAGCACCTCAGCTTCTCCTCCTGGCTCTGCTAATTCCTCCCCAGCTCACCCTGGGCAGGTTTCCTCCTCTATGAAATAAAAGGTTGGATCAAAACCCAAACAAACACAACCCTATTCAGTCAGAAAATAACCATTTGTGAAGCACCTACTATGTGTCGGGCACAGAGATACAAAAGTGGCTAGTCCCTGCCCTCAAGGGGCTTACCATCCACTGAGGGAGACAACATGCAACCAAATAGATACAAACACGCTCTATTCTGGATAAACAGGAAATAATTCATGGAGGGAAAGGTCAGGAAGGGCTTCCTGTGGACCAGACGCTGGAGATAAATCTCTTCATTGCATTAGATCCTACGGAATAAAGGGCTTAAAGGGCCCCAGCTAGGGAAGAGAAGGAGGTGCTGATTTTGAAACGTGGACAGGCTAAAGCTGCACAAATAAAAGGGGCCCCTGTTTCTAGAGGTTTGCCCCCCCCTTTAAGGCACGCTGCACAGTAGTAGTATTTCCATTTGGCAGAGGAGGAAACCAGAGCTCTGCAAGTTTCCTTTTCCCTAGGGAACAGGGACAGAGGAAGGTGACTGAGAAGAGGGCTCTAGAATCCATCTGGAACATGAAGAACCCAGTTCTTGCCCAGACGCCATCTTGGAAAGGGAATCCAAGACTCCTCTCCTGGCATCCGCCCCGACCTCTGAGCCTTCTCTTTCTTTTCCCTCTTTCCTGTTCTTACTGGGCCCAGCTACCCCCAAACAGCTGCTGGTGCCTTAGGGCACAGCCCATGGCCGGGGACTCTCAGATACTAATGACCATGGAGCAACTTCCTTCCCCCTTGGAGGCCCAGGTGGTCACTGCTTGGGAACCAGCTCGGGGAGGAGAGCTCTAAATGCGCAGCCCCATCCCCTTCCCCATGGCCTAGGAGTCAGCACGGGCCCTGCGCTCTCAGGTCCAGAGGAGGGGCAGAGCTGTCCAATTCGGCCCGGGCTGGTCGGTCCAAGAAGGATCTCCGCTCTGCCCCCAGAAGCAGGCTGGCTGCCTCCAAGGGAGGCAGTGGTCTTAATTAGGAGATGATGCTGCGGTGACTCAGCCTCCCAAAGGTGCCTTCCCTGATTCCATTTTCCATCATAAAACTCTAGCTCTGGAACCTCGCCAGGATCCCTGGTGGTGGAGGAGGAGGGGAGGGGGAGCTTGTGGCTTGGACGTCCATATTACATTAGCCGTCCTCACTGGAGCAGGGAGGAGGGAAGCCAGCTGGTGCCCACCTCGGCGCTCTCCTCAGAGTAGGACTGGGTCACGGCTCTTGGGCCCCTTTCACTAGAACTCTCCTGGCCAAAGACGGCTGGGGGCCTTCCTGGCAAGGTGGGTGCTTGGTGCCAACTGTGTGCCAATGCCCACCTTGCCCGCAGTGGTCCCAGCTAGATCTAGAGGAGGGGGGCAGAGAGCCAGAGGGGTGGAGGTGGCTGAAGATCCAGCTCTGCCCACCAGACCCTCAGGCCCCCTGGAAGTACCTTAGGCCGGCCTGTCGGTGGAGTTGCTGTCGAGGTTTCTGCTCCACTCCTCACTAGCTTTCAGTTTCATAGACCTCAGTTTCCTCATCTGAAACTTGGCCCAGTTACACTTGAATTTCCAGTCTCCCACGGCATTTTGCAGATGGTACAGTTACACATTAATAGAGACATGAGTCGGGTGAGGAGGGCACCAGGGGCCCCAAAGGCAACATTTATGGGTAACCCTTGGCCTTCAGACACTGTTGGCAGAGTCCTTGGCGCCCTGACGGGAGCTGGCCCTGGTACCTCCCTACTGCCCACTGGGGACAGACATGGCTCCCGGGAAATGGCCCTCTAAGGAACAGTCCCCTGGCTCGGCGTGCCCAGCTTCCCACTCTCTGTGAGTCCGGCGGCCATCGGGACGGGCGAGTTCCCACCTCTCTGTTGCCCTCCTGGCCCTTCCACCCAAAACTAGACCCATGTTGTCGGCAAGCCCACTGAGAGAAGCAGAGCGAGGGAAGGCCCCGGAGCCCTCTCCAGCCTCAGTTTGCTCATCTGCCAAGTGGGCAGGGCAGGCCTTGGGGACCCGGGGGTGCCGTCTGGCCCTCGGTCCCTCTGAAGGGAGCTTGCCTCGCGGAGGGATGATCCAGCCCAGCTCAGCCTCTGGCAGCCATCTGTGCCAGGGCTAACCTCCTCTGATTTTCTGATTCCCCAGATTGACTCATAACACCCACCTTGGCTGGAACAAAATGATGTCAACCTCTGGGCGGGCCCTCTTCTCTCTCTATCTGTGCTGGGCCCATGACTGGCTCTTTTGCTCTCCCCCCAGTCCCCGTGGGCCCGGGGTCTCCGGCCACGGGCTCAGGGCCCGCTGCATCCGCCGGACGCTGGGGTTACAACTCCGTGTTCCTGGAGACCTTGCTAAGCTCCACCCGCCCCATCCTCTCGGGCTCCCCGACAACCCGTGTGTGTCCTCCGGACTCGGACGCTTGTTCCGCCCCAGACCCGTCCGGAATCGGGAAACAAGACCTTTGGGGGCCCAACCGGAGCGATCGGCCGCCCCGACCGAACAATGGCTTTACCTATGTGGGAAAGCTTGCTCCCTCTCCCCCTCCTCCCTCCCTGGTTCCCTCCCCCAGGGAAATCACTCTAAAAGGGCCTAATGGAACCATGTCCTCTTCTCTTCCTCTCTCTTCCTTCTTTCTCTCTCTCTTTTTTTATTAGCATTTGTGGAATTTATTCCCAAACTCTCCTAATCTTCCGTACACAACCATTTGATTTGCATAACCCAACCCCCTCTCATAAAAACTGGCTGCTAGTTTAATTAAAAAATGTAAATTTGCTGTCATCTCGGGGCCTGGTGAATTAGGACGACATCGGCATTTTTTATTGCTCAAGACGTCCAGATTGATCCAGCCCTTTCCTGAACTGTGGTGGGGGGAAAGGGTCCACACGGCCTGGAACAGCGGGGGAGTCTGGTGCAACTTCTCTGGAGAGGCCTTTGCCCGGTCTCTCCCCCCACCATCGGGCCCTGCGGGGAACAAGGCCACGGCCCAGGCCCCTCCTTTTGTGGTCCTCGAGAAGGGACTAAGGTGGCCCGGAAAGCAACAATCTTTAGAAAGTGGTCCTGCGGGCACTAAGCCCGCTGCCCGAGATGCCCGCGGAAGCTTTTCAGCTGGCACCGGCCCTAGCCTCCAGCCGGTTACACTCTGCTCAGCCAAGCTCTGAAACCATTTGCCTGGGACTGACAAGGGAGCTGGGATCTGCTACATCTTGGGAAGGACCCCGGAGAAGACAGACGGGCCCAGAAGGCCCCTCGGAAAATGCCATCTCTGGTGGCTTTTTCCGAGGAAACAAACAGGCAAACAAGGAAGTGCTGGGTCCTTTCCTGGAAGGGGAGCTTCAGGGGAGACTCCCGAGGCCAAGGGAAAGGCCGAGGTGGCCGGCCTAGCTGGCTCGGCTCTGGGGCCCGGGGAGAGAGAAACAGCTAGAACCCTGGCACTTCAGGCTTCCCCAACCGAGTGGCCGGAGGCCAGCATGTGGGTCCGGCCAGGAGGGCCCTGCTCCAGCCAGGAGAGGGCCGAGGTGACCTCAGAGGCCCTTCCGAACTTCGAGGAACACTTTCCAGAGCCGGCCCCCCCGGAGCACAGATGCCCCCCCGCCCCCCCTGCCTGGGACTCCCGCCCCTCCTCCTCCTCCTCCTCCTCCTCCCCCAAGCCGGCCCTCCTTCTAGGACGGGGTCACGGAGTTCCTCTCCCCACCCAGGGGGGTCAGCCCCACGACACACCTTGAGGGAGCGGCCTCTGTCGGGGTTGGGGCAGCAGCCCCAGCTGGCATCCCGCAGGGGGGGCGAGGGGCGGAGCAGGAGGAGGAGGAAAGCCCTGCTTGGCCCCGTGAGTAATTCCTGGCTGCCCCACGTGCCCGCCTGCCTGCGTGTGGGAGCCTGCACCGGGTAGGCAGGGCTGGATGTCAGCCCCTTGGCCCGGCTGGGTGGGGGCCCATTTCCGAAGAAAGGGGGTGGGGAAGGAGGGAACAGATCAGACACCTGATTAGGGTTTGGAGGAGGCTGGGTCCCCGTGGGAGGACCGGGCAGGGAAGACAGGCCAGGCCGGATGGCAGCAGGATCTGGGCCCTTTTGTGAGCTCTGCCCAGTAGGGGGTGCTGCCTTCTTCCCTCCATGAGGCCCTGGGGCACCTTGATACCAAGTTAAGTAAAGAGCGCACGTCACAGGGGGTGGGGACAACTTTTAGACTCTTTAAATGCGCCCTGGCCCTAGCAGCCCCCTTCATACACACTCCCCCCCCATGCTCTCTGACCCCACGGGGGTCACCCATCATGAGCCTTGGGGCACAAGCCCCCGGGATGAATAATTCTTGTAACTCGGGCTCTATTACAGCTCCAGCCTAAACACAGAGGAACCATCCTCCCAACGGAGCCACGCCGCTCAAACATGACATTCCCACAAGCCCCCAGCCTTCCATCACAGAAAAGTTCAGAGGTCAAGCTGCAACAACCCTGTACCTGCTTATGACACTTTTTCAAAAACTGAAATTATGGACAAGGGAAGGAGACGGTTGTTTCCCCCTAAGGTCTGAAGGGCTAGGCCCAAGTGGCAACCCCAAGGAGGGTGGGGGCCGCTGAGAAATACCCCCAAAGCAGGGCCCCTCCTGCCCCCCCCACGCCACCGGCTGCCCGGCCTGAGCCCCAGTCAGAGGTCCATCCGGGCCTTAGGCCCGGGCCTCGGGCAGCAAGGGTGGGGAGCTCTGGCACCTCACTTTGAACTGATAACAGCCCCATGCCATCCCACGGATTCTCAGGTGAAAAATACTCATTAGCCGTAATAACTAGCTTGATCATCCGACACAGCCTTGTCCCAAATAAATTAAATTCCTTTACTCTGAGACAGTCTCCCGAAACCAGCCCAACCACCTTTCCCAACAGGACGCTGCTTTCAAAAAGTCAACCGCCCCCCACTGAAAAAATAAAAACATACACACCCCATAAATGAGGCACAGAGGAGGAAAAAAAGAGAAGAAAGAAAAACATTTACACCAGAGGATTTTTAGAAAACCCCACGAAAAAACCCAAACTCTGCTCTCTGGGTGCCTCCAGGTCGCTCTTCCCTACTTCTTTCATCATAACAAGCACCAAATTAGTCAGAGTTCCCGAGCAGGCAATAAATAATAATAATTCTCTGAAGCCCGAGAAGGCGAGTGTGTGAAAGAAGCCACCGACCCTCTCCCAGCCGGCTGCCCCCCTCCCCGCCCCCTATTCTCAGCTGCCACCTCATTGGGCTAAAAATAATAACTTCCGTAAAAGAACCGAAAGAAAAGTGAAAGTCTCTCCCCCCACCCCACCCCCTCTTCTCCGGGTTCCCACGGGCCAGTACCTGTACCAAGATCCATGCTGCTCCTCGCTTTGGTCCCAAACTCTTCAGGGAACGCCCAGAAAAAGAAAATAAAAATAAAGTCTGTTCAGTGTCATTTCTTGAAGTTCATCCCCCCCCCCGTTCTCTTGTCCCATTTCTCCGCCTCCTCCAGTCCTGCCCCCCCCTTCCCCATCTGTCCCATCCCTACCGAAGGATAAATCCCTGGGGGGCTGGGGGAGAAGGAGAGAGACGCCGAGGGTGAAAGAGAAGGAGAAAAGTTTCTTCTCTCCTCTCGGCTTCGCACACCCCGACATTGCAAACGTGAAGCTCGGCTCAGCTGTGCTGGCGAGTTTATTAAAGTAAAAGAGAAACTATTTATAGATAGACAATCCTAGTCTTTTGGGGGCCGGGAGGGCAGGGAGAAGGACGGGGAGAAGCGCGCGCGCACACACACACACACACAGACACTCCGGCGGACCCAGGCGGGGCCGGACCCCGGATCGCACCGGCCCTCCAGCCCCGAGCGGACCCCCTCCCCGCTTCTCCCCCTCCGCCCCCGCCGAGTCAAGTCAGAGGACGAAACCCAAGCCTCCGCAGCGGCCCCGAACCCCCTCCCCCCCGGCGCCCCCCACCCCACTCTCTCGTACTCACCATAGTCGGAGAGTCGAAAGCCGAATTCACTTAAATAATCAACTTTCATAATACTTAATTAATGCCTAATTGCAACTGATTACTCCCCGAATAACAAGTTGTTTTAAAACCCTGATGTCATTGCGCCTGACGGTAACACTCGGGCTAACAGTTTGGCAGGAGGGAGTGGAGCCGGGGAGGAGGAGGAGGAGGGGAGGAGGAGGAGGAGGAGGAGGAGGAGGGGGAGGAGGAGGAGGAGGGCAGGGAGGGGGGGCGCCGGGGGCGCTGCCAGGAGAGGAGATGATTGGCAGGACCAGCCTTGGCGCCGCCTCCTCCCGGCCTTGCCCAGCGCCGGCCCAGGGGCAGGTGAAAGATCAGAGGCTCTGGCTCCGGCCCGGGCCCGGGCTCGCTCGGGCTCTCTCTGCGCTCTCTCCCCTGCCTCTCTCCCCGGGCGCTCGCTCCTGGATCGCCGCCTCCAAGAGATGCTGAAAGTGAATGAGCTTCGGAGCTCTCGGTGCAAACACACACACACGCACACACACACACACACACGCACACACACGCACAACACCAACAGACGCGCGCGCACACACACACATGCACACACACACACACGCACATACACACACTCCCAGCCCCGGACCGCCCTATCAGGGCCCGCTGGCAGCCGGCTAGTCTTATTGGCTCCGTGATTTCCCAAACCTTTGACTCCGGGAGAAGGGAGGCGGAGACTCCTCACCCAGAGCACGGGCGAGCGAGCAGGGGCGGGAGGCTGGGAGGGAGCCCAGCCCGAGGGGCAGGGGGCTAGGACCGAAGGGCGAGATCGGGGTCCCGGACTTGAGGGGAGGCCACCGGGACGCGTTCCCACGCGAAACTCAACCGGGCGCTCGCACCCACAAGCACAGACACGCGCGCGCGCGGCCAGCAGGGGATACTCGAGCCCCCTAACCACGAACACCCCGACACTTGCGCCCTCACTGTCCGTGTGTGTGTGTGTGTGCACTGGGCTCACTCCACCGGCCGGCCAGGGCGAGCATCTCCAAGCTGAGCCCCACGGGGCTGGCTCGTCTCTCCACCCCGTGTGCCCGGGGCCTGGAGAGGGAAACGGGGCCATCCCCTGCCGCCTTGTCCGTTTCCTCCCCTCCCCCGCTCCACTGGCCCACGTCCGGGGGCAGAAGGGACAGGGACCGGCCCAAAGGAGCTCCGGCTCCCGGCGGCCGTTGGGGTGGGGGAGGGGGCGCGGAGGCAAACTTTTCCCCCCTCGGCTCCGGGGATCCCGGCGCGAGGCCGGTGCCCGGGAGCAGGTGTCAGGGTCTGGCAGTGGAGAGAGCGGGGCGCCCCACACCTGGAGCGCGAGTGTGCCCCGAAGTGTGACTGCTGGCCGTGCGTGTGAGTGCACGCGCCGGTGACGCCGGAACCGAGTGGGGCGCGCGTGTGCTGGGAGGGGAATGAATGAACGGGGCGGCGGAGCGTGCTCTCGCGGGTGACACGAGTGTGTGTGTGCCCGGTCCCGCACGCTGCACCCCAGTTCCGAGCCGCAGGCACTCCCGCTCGCCCGTCCCCTCTCCCCAGTTTCCGGCCCTCCCCCAAGGCTCGGGGTTATTTGGGCATAAAGGGGTTTTTGTTTGGTTTGTTTTTTTCTTTTTTAATTTCCTTACTCAGAATTTCCTCTTTCTTTGTCTTTTTGGTTGTTGCTTTTTTTTTTTTTTTAGTTCGGAGAAGAAAAGAATCCCAGGGCGGTTGAGCAGGGTGTGCCGAGTAAACACGCGAGGAAGCCTCTTTCTCCTTAAAACAAACCTTTGCCTTATTTACCCGGTCGAGGAGCATCTGGAGCAGACTGGGGGTGGGGGGCGCGGAGGGCCCAAGCGGCCCGTTCGAACTGGGGGGCTGGGGGTGGGGCACTGGTTCCCCGGGCATCGGTCACCCTAGGAGCAAGCCTCCCTTACGGCCAACTTCCCCGAATTACCAGAGAGGGAAACTGAGGTCAAGGGAGGTTAAGTGGCTTGGCCACCCAGGGAGACCATCCCGACTCCCTCCACTGTTCCCAGCGGCCTCTTTTTTGTTATAAACCCGGATGAGAGGCCCCTGCACCACCAACCCCCACCTCCTATCTAGTAGGACCAGACCGGAGAGGCGCCCGGCCCACTAGGCCCCCCTGACCCGTTCTGGTGCCCGCTGGCCAGAAGTGCCCCAAGGATCTGCTCTGGTAACCTCTGAGGATGCCCTAGAACCTCAGGCTTAACAAGTGCAAAGTACCCATCTTCCCCTCTTCTCCCTCCCCAGACTGAGGTGGAAAGTGTCAGTCAGCATTAGAGGCTTCTTTGCACTGCAGGGCTCGGCTCTCACTCCCCCACACAGGGTCTCTTGGTGCAGCCCATCCTTGGGGGGCTAGGGAAGGGAGAGAGTGGGCAGGGGAGCTTCCTTCTCTGCCTGGGCCGCCCCTCTGTCTACACATGTTCTCCCTGGGGGGGGGGCTCGTTTCTCTGCACAGATGGTGCAGGCCCCCAGTTCACACCTCCATCCACACACACACAATGCAAAGTAGGCTTGGGAGAACAGGTTCCTACTGTGCCCACACTCAGATGATGCCCCGGGGTTCCCGATCCGGGCCTGCTGGGGCCCAGCCCCCAGTGCCCAGACGGGGCTGTCTCCTCCGGGCTCCCCATGCCCCTCTTGAACCAGGCTCCCACTCAGTGCTCCTCCTGCCATCTGAGGTGAGGAACACGCCCTGCAGCTGATGCAACCGTGGGGCTTGATTTCCTATCTCTTCATCTCCTCACAGGACCAGGCTATATTGTCCCCTCCTCCCTCCTCCACAGTCTCTGGGGAGAAGGGAACTGGTTCCTTTTGCTGACTCTTTCCACCTCTTTCCACTCCCCAACCTCTGAGGTCTGACCCGGGCTCTGCATCCCTGGCCATCCCAGGGCCCGAAGGGAGCCCCGCCTGGAAGGCCCTCCCCTCGGTCTCCAGGGAGATCCCAGGACCAGTGGGGAGGGCCGCCCTCCACATCCCAGATGGAGACGGAGAAGGGAGGGACCGGTGGGGAGGGACCGGGGCGGGGGTTTTAAGGTAGGGGACTGGCTTACATCACACTTGCTCTGGATATTCTTGGTGTTTACTTCCTGTGTGTGTACTGCTCTCCCCCACCTCCCCACTAGTAGAACCTAAGCCACTTGAGGGCAGGAATTGATTCCTTTTGGTCTGTGTCTCCATCATCTAACACATAGCAAGTGGTCAACAGTGGGTGTTTAATAAAAGCTTGTGCAACCGATCACCAAGCATTTATTAAGCACTCACTTTATACTAAATGATGAAAAACCATAAATAAATAGTCCCTGCTTTCAAAAAGTTTACTGTGGTGGTGGTGGTGGTGGTGGTGGTGGGGGCTGGATCAGTATTACACTTGGAAGATGCCCCCAGGTCCCACTCACTTATTTACAGCTGGGGAAACTGAGGCTGGGATGGGCGATTTGCTTTTTTGGGGGGAAGGGAAGGATTGGGGTCTTCTCTACCTATCTCAGGCCTTTTTTTTTTTTAACCTATTTCTACAGGTTGAGGCTCAGGGATCAGCCTCCCTGGGTTCTTGCTGAGGCAGCCTCCGTGGGAGATGGCGTTGGCCTATTTTTGCAATTTACTTTTATTTATATTTTGTAAAGGGAGGTGCCCAGAGAAGCCTTGGGGCAAGGGCGTTGGAGAATTACAATCCACTCTTTCTCCTACATTTTCCTTATTATTTTCTCTCTCCTTCCCCCTGCCCCTCCTCATCTTTCCAATTTCTCCAGCTCCAAAGGAAAATCCCGGATGGCTGGAGCCCCACCCCGGAGTCCACGTCTCCATCTCGGTACTCGCCGTCACCTGCCTCCCTGCCTCCCTGCAGCAGGTGCGCTAGCGCGCTTTGCTAGAGAAAGAGTGAAGGGGGAGGAGCAGCCCAGAGTCAGGGCAGGAGGAGACCCGGTGCTGCTCTCGGGGCAGGATTTCAGGCAAACGGCTCCACTTTTCTGGGGCTTTTTCCTTCTCTGTAACAACAGGGAGTTGTCGCAGTCTCTAAGGTGCCTCCCAGCCCTGACTTCTAAGATTCCACGCCGAGGCTGGGACAGGGAGCAACTGGGGGCCAGGGCTGAGGAGTCACTTGTACTTATCTGCTTCCCGGATGGCGGAGGCAAGACCCCAAACGGACAGCTCCCTAGTGGGAGGCCTTCTCCATGCCGGGGTTTTACACACACACACACACACACACACACACACACACACGGGTGCCAACATGCGCATTCTGTGTGCTTGAGTTTATCCCTGGGCACTAGGAAGCAGGACCCCCTGAATCTAGAATCAGTGCCCCAAAAGCCACATACCCAGAACAGCAAGTAGCCTCTCCCCCAGCCCAATAGGACAAGAACTTTCCATTTATTTGTATATTGTCTGCCCCATTAGATTGTAAAATCCTTGAGGGCAGGGATTGACTCTCTAACATTTAACTCTGAGTTGAGCATACAGCAAGTGCTTAATATTGACTGATTTCTTAATTCCAATGCTTTCCCTAGATTATTTATCTATTCATTCTGCACAGAACTTGCTTTATGCGTTCATGTGTGTGTGTGTGTGTGTGTGTGTGTGCGCGCGCGTATATATCTTCTCCCTTATTAGATTGTAAGCTCCTTGAGGGCAGGTAATGTCTTTTGCCACTTCTGGATTCCCTAGCACTTAGCACAGGATCTAGCATACAACAGGTGCTTAATAAATATTGACTGATTTCTTAATTCCAATGCCTTCCCTTGATTAATTATCTATTTATCCAGCATAGAGCTTGCTTTGTGTGTGTGTATATGTATATATATATGTGTGTGTGTATGTGTATATGTGTATGTGTGTGTGTATGTATGTTCTCTCCTTCATTAGATTGTAAACTCCTTGAGGGCAGATATTGTCTTTTGTCACTTTTGGATTCCCTAGCAATTAGCACAATGTCTAGCATGCAGCAGGTGCTTAATAAATATTGACTGATTTCTTAATTCCAATGCTTCCCTCTATTATCTATCCTGCATAGAGCTTGCTTTGTACATATTTGTTTATATACTCTCTCCCCCATTAGATTGTAAGCTCCTTGAGGGCAGATATTGTCTTTTGTCACTTTTGGATTCCCTAGCAATTAGCATAGTGTCTAGCATACAACAGGTGCTTAATAAATATTGACTGATTTCTTAATTCCAATGCTTTCCCTTGATTAATTATCCATTCATCCATATATATATGTGTATATATATACATGTATATATATATATCTCCTCTATTGTAAGCTTCATTAGATTGTAATCTCCTTGAGGGCAGGTAATGCTTTTTGTCACTTCTAGATTCCCTAGCACTTAGCACAGGGTCTAGCATACAGCAGGTGCTTAATAAATACTTATTCATTATTGACTGCTCAGGAACTTTCTGTGGCTCATTATTCCCCCTAGGATAACAGAAGAAATACTTGGCTTGGCATTTAAAGCCATTTGAATTGTGCCACCAGTTGACCCCTTTCTAGCCCCCTCCCCATTTCTCTTTTATTTATTCATTTCTTTTATTTCATTCACTCCCCTTCAGGCAGCCTCCATCTGATTTGGCTACGCTATTACCTGAGTCTCAGAACTTCATCTCCTGACTCCATGTTCTTGCACTAGGCTGGCCCCCACGCCTGCTGTACCATCTGTCCTATCTTTATTCCCACCTGGCTTCATTCAAGGCTCAGTTCATTCATTGACGCCTCCTGGAAGCCTTTGTCAAAGATCACCTTCCTCAAAACAAAGACCGGGGGGGGGGTCTTTTGCTTTTGCTTCTTTGTTTACAGGGTGAATCCCCCAGACTACAAGCTTTTTAATGCCAGAGGCTCTCTGTCATTGGATGGCCACAGTAGATGCAATCATTGGATTGGATGTAGGCCACATCAATCAAGCAGCGACCCTTCCTCTGTACCAGGCATTAGAGCCCCTGTACCAAGGCCACGGGAGGCACCCAGGATGCCTCGGGATGCTCTCCCGGGATTCAGAGTGAGGCCGGTCCAGATGTGCCGGGGGCCTGGATTCCAAGCCCAGCCTGGCCACCTGACCCGGGAAAAAGCATTTCCCTTTTATCGGCCTCAGTCCCCTCGTCCCGACACGAGGAGTTGGACTAAAAGGCTTATTCAGTGTCATGTCTGAAGCCTACTGGTACTGAGGCACCTGCTGCCCCCCCCGACTGTGAGCTCCCTGAAGGCAGGGGCTGCGCTTTGTACAAAGGTGCAGCGCCTGGCACCAACTAAGTGACTGGTGCAAGGGGCAGGGGCCCTTCTGTGGTCAGGGGCACACGGGGCTCCCGTCCCAGCTGGCAGGGGGGCCAAGATGAGCAACTCAGCAATAATTTAGGGGCCCTCGTAAGGAAGTTTAAGACTAGGAAGGCATTTTGTCTGGAAGGAAGAGGTGCAAGGAGGAGAGAGACAGACAGACAGACAGACAGAGAGACAGAATCAAAGATGGAGAGAAATAGAGAAATAAAGCCACAGAGAGAAAAACAGAAAAAGAGAGAAACAGAGAAAAAAGAAAGACAGAGAAAGAAATAGAGAGATAGAGACAGAGAGAGACAGAGACAGAGAGAGAGAGAAAGACAAAGGAGAGACAGACACAGAGAGATACAGAGAGAGAGAGGAGAAAGAGAGGGAGACAGAGGGAAAAGAAGGAAGTGGAGAAGGAAGAAGGAGGAAGAACAAGAAAAAGAAGAAGAAAAAGAGAAGAAAAGAGGAAGAAGAAGAGGAGGAGAAGGAGAAAGAAGAAGAAAGGAGGAGGAGCAGAGAGAAGTGGAATACAGAGGTAGAGGACAGCACTGTAGGCCTGAAGTCCCAAAGGCCTGAGTTGGAACAACAGCCGAGACCCTGCCACTGTGCCACTCTGGGCAGCCCACCCAACCTCTCTGGGTCCCGCTGCCTCTCCTTCCGAGCTGGAGATGAAATAGGGCCCTGGGCTCCTGCCACCGAAGTGCTGACCTGCCAAGGCAGAGACAGACAGACACTGGGGCACGGACAATGTGGGAATTTGCTGTGTCCAGAGCAAGTGGTTTCGGTCCAGTTGGGGGAGGTAATGGGAGGGAGGGATTACGGATTCATGGGAAATAAGTGCAGTTCCTTGGGCCTGGGCCCCCGTGGGCTCAGCGCTCCCCCCCCCAGCTCTGAATCTATGGCTTTATTTCATTGAGCACATCTTGTCCGGGGCACAGAGCGCCGGGCCTGGGAACCAGGAAATCTGTTAGACCCTCAGACACTGGCTGGCTGGGTGACCCTGGGCACATCACTTCCCCCTGTCTGCCTCAGTTTCCTCATCTGCAAAATGGCCTGGAGAGGGAAATGGCCAAGAAAACCCCGACTAGGACCACGAAGAGTCGGCCAACAGTGAAAACTAATGGAGTCACTGCTCCATTTGGCAGAGGAGCGAGCGGAGCCCCAGAGAGAAGCAGTTTCTTTGTCTAAGGGCACAATGTTAAGTCACAAAGGCAGACTTGAACTCAGATCTCCTGGTTCTGATCCCAGTCGGAAGGGCCGACTCTCAGAGGGGTCTCTCCTCCCACCAAGGCCTCCAGCCTCCGCCTGTGCCTGGGGAAGGCTGCCACCGGTCAGCCACTTTTGTAGGGGGCTCTTCCCCACCGGGCCCCCTTCCCTGGGCCTCCCCCCACAGTGTCCAGCCCGGTCATCTGGCCCAGGCCCCAAGGGGCGGCTCAGGGAGCAGAGGCTGCGGGCTTGTCTGCTCCGTGACAAAAAGGGGCGGCAGAGAATCTGGGGGAGCGGCGGGAACATGGGGCCCATTCGTCCTGCTGGGACCGAGCTCTAGAGAGACCGCCGGGAGGGAAGGGGGCGAGCCCGTCAGCCCCGAAGCCAAGTGCAAAGGTCTCTGTGGAGCCGGCTGTCGAGGGAGGGCCCAGGGACACCAGGACAGGGGCTGGGCTTGAGTTCCCATCTCCCCTCTGCCAGTTATCATCATGTGACCCGCAGGCCTCAGTTTGCTGATCTGTAAAATGAGTCCGATGGCTTCTAAGGCTTCCTTCTCCTCTGAAATTTGTTCTCTGGGAACCTGCTCGGTGCCCTGTGGTCACTCTGGCAACCATCATTTTTTAAAAATTAAAGCTTTTTGCTTACAGAACATGTGGCGATTTTCACCACTGACCCCTGCAAACCTTGTGCTCCCACTGCCCTCCCCCACGCCCTCCCCAGATGGCAGGCAGTCCATACAGGTTGGGTGAGTGACCAGTACTTGTTAAGGACTTCCTACGTCCGGGCGCCGCGCGGGGAACTGGGATTTCAGAGAAAATCTCCCCGAAAGTCTGCTCTGAAGGTTACAGCTCAATGGGGAGGCGATCATGGAGTCCCCATGGATGAGATCCTCCAGCCTGAGGGGCCCTAGAGGACCCCCGAGCCAATGCTGGCCCTCCTTGTCCGGGGCCCTCCCACCCTGCGGGCCCCCGTGTGGGCCCAGCCGCCGCGAGGAGCCAGAACAGCCCGGCCCACGCACTCGGGGAGGCGTCCTTGGGAAACTCTGCCCAACCTGGCTGCCAGCCCCCCCAGAGGTGCCCACTCACCCTCCCTCCCGAGCCCGGGGCCTTCTCACTCGGCAGCCTGTTTGCACACGGGTATCTCCCCATTTATCTGCTCTCAGCTCTGAATTTGTAACTTTCACATAAAGTGGAACAAAGATCCTTTTGTTCTCGCACCCCACCCCAAGATCCCAATAAACTGGTTCCCTGCGAAGCTGTCCGGGCTGGGGCATGGGCGTCTGGGCAAAAACTGCCTCTGAGCCACCCTGCGCCAGCGCGTTAGCCTGCGTGGGAGTGCATGTGTGTGCCCGTGGACCGGCGCTCACCACTGGCCGAGGGCCTTGATGACGGAAGCAGAGAAGAGGCAGGAAAAAGGGAAAGGGCGTGCGCAATGGGCAAAAAGAAAAATGAGAGCCCCAGAAGCCTCCCAGACTGATCTTACAGGAAGGGAAACTGAGGCACAGAGAGAAAGTGTG
>JAJPUD010006507.1:0-34989 GCA_023553655.1 Myrmecobius fasciatus
ATATATATATATATATATGCTACACCTTGTAAGGGCAGAGCTTACAAGGTTACATTTTGTTCTGCTGAATCCACTGCTTTTCAAAAATAAACAACAAACAATATACAAAGTGAACTATTGTATCTTCTACCTCCCCGCCCCAATCAATTGTGAGATGTGCCCTGCTATAGACAGCCATCTACAATAACCTTAGTGTTTTTATTTACTTCAAGGATAATCTCAATATATGTATGGATGAGGACAGTTTCATAAAGATTTATAGAGACAAAAAAATAGGTCTATAGAAAAAAAATTATCAGTGATTTTTCATCCCCGTCCCCCATTCTTTTGGAATTTTCTTTTCCTTTAGATAACTTAGAAATGGATCCCTGATTGCCTCCAATATGGACTTATTATATTATGTTTGATTTTTCATCATCACATTTAGAGATTTCTTGGCAAAAATAACTGGAGTAATTTGTTATTTCCTTCTCCAGCTCCTGGCTAGATGAATAAACTGGGACAAAAAGAATTAAACGATTAACCCAGAGTTATACAGCTAGTAAGAGTCTGAGGCCAGATTTAAATTTTGGAAGATGAGTCTTTCAGACTTCATGCTTGGCACCTGTGCACTTTGCCATCTACTTGTCCTTATGTTATAAGAATAATTAAATCCTGCTATTTTGATTTCATATGAAGTTCCATATCAAAGTAAACAATGTATGTAAAGCATTTTGTAAACTGAAAAGTCTTGTAAATTTAAGCTGCAGGAATCTCTGAATCTCAGAATTAAAAACAAGTTCACAAAAACTACTTTTCCCCTTATTCACATGATTTTCAACCAGAATCAATCAATCAACCAATAAACATTAAGCACTTGCTATGTATCAGGCAGTGTGCTAATCTTTGGAGACACAAATGCAAAAAAGAAAGACCAATTCCTGTCCTCAAGAAGCTTACAATCTAATCGGGGGAAGAAAACTCACAAAGTGACTTGGGGGCTTGATGGCAATAACTCAGAAAAGTTAAACTAGCCTAAACACTCCTCCAAAATGGAAATTTGGGGAGGAACTACCTGCCCTCCATTCAGAGAGTTCCCATGAACAGTGGGAGGATGAGTTACCAGAACCAAGACTGAGATTCCTGGGATCATGATGGGGAAGTGTAAAGGAATCAGATATGAAAGAATACTTATTAAATACTTAATATGTGCCAAACCCTGTGCTAAACACTTGGGTACAAGTTCGTTGTTGTTATTTCAGTCAGGTACAACTCTTTGTGACCTCATTTGGGGTATTTTTGGCAAAGATATTGGATTGGTTTGCCATTTTCTTCTCTAGGTCATTTTACAGGCAAGGAAGCTGAGGCAAACAGGGTTAAATGACTTGTCTAGGGACACCGTCATTAGGTATATTTGAACTCAGGAAGTCTTCCTTACCTCAGGCCAGCACTCTATCCACTGTTTCACCTAGCTGTCCAGAGTACAATTACAAAAAGTGAAAGATAGTCACTTTCCTTAAGGAATTTGTTCTAATAAAGAAAACAATAAAAATTGGGCAATAATAGCGAAAGTAGTTTGGAAAGTTATGGACTAGTGCTGAGTAGAATCATAAGAGAATAGCTTAACATAACTTTAGTAGTAGCAAAGTCAGGACTGTTTTGATTATGATTCCAGAATTGGAAAGAGGGCTATGTATGGTAAAGGAGTGTTGAGGGTTCGAATATGGTGTGATGGGCAGAAATTATGGAAATATTAATATGTGGTTTGGAAACCACCAGCAAGTAGTCATCCAGGTCTTATTTTGTTATTCATTTATTTGATTGATTGATTGATTTTGCCAAAAGGTAAGTTTATTTAGAGATAAAATTAGAGGTAAAATAGGCACCAGGAGTGGCAATATGAAATAGAATTGGGAGAATGTATAATTAGCAAGGAAAAGACAAGTTCCCAGGGGAACTCATGGCACAAAGGAAATTCTCCTTGAGGTGGGAATTAAGCCATTGACTGACCAGTTAGTTCTAGGCTTCATTTAAAGACAACTCTAATAAAGAGAATTCAATACTTCCTGAGCAACTGACCCATTTTCACTTTTACTTAGTTTTTAGTTTTTAAGTGGTATTTCCTTACATTGCTCTAAAATTTTCCTCTTTTATACTTTCTAATTCACTTTTCCTAATTCTGCCCTCTAGGACAAAATGTCCACCTTTCATTTCTCTTCCAGGTGATAAATCAACAAATGGTCATGTTCTACACATAAGTTTTCTCTTCTCCTGGCTAGACACCCCAGTTTCTTCATTTGATCCTCATATGTCATGAGCTTGAGGCTCCTGTCCATTTTAACTTCCTCTGAATGCTCTCCCTCAATACCTATCCCAGTGTCCTAAACTTCTTCCATGTGTTAGGACAATTTCACAGATATAATAAGCTATTGTCCTCCTATACCTGTGGGAGCCTAGGTCAAGGATTAAGTCACTTTGTAGATTGTCAGCTAACTCCCTTCAGTCCTGAGCCATTCTCTTCACTTCAGATCTCCCTTTCACCTTCACTTTCCAACTCAACTTTGGTACTACCTGCTTTAGTATCTCAAATCAACTAGCCTACTTCAATTCATCTCTCCAGTTAGAATCCAAATTGTGAACTGCATCAATACCTATAGTACTTGCTTATTCTGGGCAGTTACTGAGAAAACACAACTCAGTAATTTCAGTGCTACATCCAAACCAGCATGCCTTTAACACATGTATATAGTGCCCTAGTCTTTTATATGTAGATTGACCCATGGACCAAGCAGCCTGCCCCAATTCAGGAAAAACTTAAAGGGCTATTACATATTATTTAAGACATTAAAGTTTTTATTGGTGCCTTAAAAAAAAAAACTTCATTTACCAATATATTCCTCTCCTCTTTCCTTCTTAGAGTCATCCCTTAATAACAAAGGTTGTTTGTTTTTTTTTTTAAAGAGAAAACCCCCCAAAGTTCATAAAAATCAATCCATTGTTTTCTCACCTTTGCAAAGAAGAGAGGGTAGCATATTTTCTTTACTCTGGGAATAAGATTGGTCATTATTATTACTCAAATTGTTGTTGTTGCTTTTGTTCTTTTCATTTACAGTGTTGAATTTATTTGTGTATGTTATTTTCCTGGTTCTGCTTTCTTTATTCTTGTATCAATTAATATAAATTTTCTCATGCTTTTCTGAATTCTTCGTATTTCTCACTATTCATAGCACATTAATTGGCCACAATTTGTTTAGTTTAAGGCCCTTTTAATAAAACCTTTCCTGTTAGAAAACACTTGGGGGGAAAAGGAGTTTTACTATGCCATAGGATGACAAATAAATTAGAAGCCATTATATAGTTCTTAGAGGACATTGAATCTTTCTGAACTTGGATTTTATTAATAAAAAGGCAAAGAAAGATGAACCAATTCCTAATTAGGTAGTTTTTTGGTTGTTTTTTAATGTTTTGTATTCCTATTCAGTCCCAATAAGTCCAATTACTATGAAAAAAACTTTACATGTTTGAGGAGAACCTAAGCATCAAAAGTAGAGACACCAGTCTTTATATGAATAGGATAGCTTACACAGGAAGGGAGGAAAGGGGAGGACTGTAGATCACTGGGGCAGGAGTTATAAATGTATTGCTTTTGGAAATAGAACAAAGTCCAAGTTATAATTCTATTTGTAAGAAGAGATGACATTTTAGAATGAGCTGTTCTGTTCTATTTATCCCTGAATTTGTAGTAAGAAGACCTTAGTTCCTGGCTTTGACACTTAATAGCAGTATTATTTTGGGCAAGCCTTTTCACACCTTATTTTCTTAGCTGTGAAATGAAAATAATAACACTACCTTCCATGATCATGCTAGCAATGAGGGAGAGTTGAAAAACAACTGTGTTTGGTGTCTAGAGACCTGAATTTAAGGCTTTGCCCTGTCACCTAATTACTTATATGACCTAAGACAAAGTTTCCTGATTTGTAAAATGAGGAAGTCAGAATAGATGAATGAATGAATAAAAAAGTATTAGTTATGTGCCAGCACTGTGCTAAATGCTAAGGATACAAATTATAAAATGAAAAACAGTCTATGTGATTTCTTTTAGGAATCTTGTCAGAAACTCTGAATTCAATTATAATCTCTGACAGTAATTCTTAAATCTATTTGTCTACTCCTAAACTCCCTAATGAACTGGTCTCACATCTCCAATTGCTTGATGGATAAAATAGATGTCTCATAGACATTTAAACATGTCCACAACTGAACACATTACCACTTTCTCCAAGACCCCCACCCCCCACTTTTCTGAACTTCCCTATTATTGTCAAAGGATGTCTACTTCTTTAGAAAAATTATGAAGATCAAATGAGATTAACTTTTGTAAAAATGTTTAGTACAATGTCTGCCTGGCACATAGTATTCCCTCCCCTAACCCCCTATTTGATAAACTATAGTTTCTTTCTGCTGCTTCCAAGATCAAATATAAAATCCTCTGTTTAGCTTTTAAAGACCATCATAATTTGGTCTCTTCCTACCTTTCCAGTCTTCTTACATCTTACTTCCTATCACATATTCTGTTATAGCGAGACTGCTCCATGCCTTGCTATTTCTTTGTTCTATATGTCATTCATGACATTCTGCCTCCTAATACCAATCATTTTCACTGGCTATTCTCCATGTCTGGAATTTTCTCCCTCCTCATCCAAACTTCCTTGCTCATCCTTAGCTTAAGTCCCACCTTCTACAAGGAACCTTTCCCACTCCCCTTTAATTTTAGTGTCTTCCCTTTGAGATTACTTCCAATTCATCCTGTTCATATCTTGTTTATACATAATTTTTTGCATGATTTCTTCCCCATTAAAATGTGAGCTCCTTGAGAGCTGGGGCAGTTTTTTTTTTTTTTGTTTTGTCTTTTTGTACTAAGCACTTAATTAGTATAATGTCTGAAAAATAGTATTTTATAATAAAATTTATTGATTGCCTAACATTCCCTGACCTCAAGGAGCTTACATTTTAATACAGGGAGTTACATTCGAAAACAGGACAATAGAGCCAGAAAGGAATTGTTTTGACTTGGAAAACTATAGGAATGGTTAATAGAACCTTTAAGTAATGGAGTGGCATAACCTTGCCAAGTGCAATAACAAAACTGATTTGATTAGAGATCCAAAGATGAAATTGGTAAAGTGAAGACAGGGGATGAAGGATGTGGCATGGAGAGTAGTGAAATGGCTAGAGACTAAAACGAATTGTAGCTCAATGTAATGGACAACTGAGTCAACCCAGCAATCAGGAATCCTTCCCCAGAGTTTGAGGCATGAAAGAGTTAAGCTCATCAGGGCTTGGTTTCTGGTCTGGTTGGGAAGATTGCTGGAAAGTGAAATGATCCTTAAGATTCCTTCTGGTTCTGCCATTTTATATGTGAAAGTATTTTATAATATAAGCCCCTCTTATTTCTTTGTCCAGTTAAATATTTGTCTAAACAATACAGTTGTTATTCCATCCTTTCAGCTTTAGCTCAAGCCCACCTCTCTCCTGAAACTCTCTATCACATATGATGATAGAATGCTTTTAACTCCTTCTGTGTTCATATCACCAGGAAAACTTGATAAAGTATCCTGACTCCTAACTTTTACAATAGAGGATGACTTCAGACTTTTTCCCATGGCTAATTGGTTTTTTCTCCAATAAGTATCTCTTCTGGAAAATTGGCACTATGCCAGGGATTAATTCTCAAGTTATTGATGACCCTCCTTCCCCCCTGCTGGCTAGGGTCTGGCAGCCATAGAGGGGACATAGTTTTTCTGTTTCCCAGGAAGCTTCCTTGTTTCTCCATAGCTGCCCTGATCTTACCCCTTTCCCTTTGTCAAATAAGTTAATGAGATCTATTGCCCCCTCCCCAACACTGAACAATGATTGTCTCTATCTCTCTCCCCATAGGAAAGCATAGTTCTTTCTCCATGCATTTCTTTCCAATTCCTTTTAACTGGAAAAAAGACTAGAAAAGAACTAACTATACACAGCCTTATTGCTATAAATATTCTTGATAAAGCCAGAGCTTTGTGAGTCTGCTTCCAAGAAGCTGGGAACAGTATCCCATCAATTATTCAGCATTTACAGAGCACTTTGTTATTTGCAAAGGACATAACAAGCCTTTAAAAACAAACAAACAAACAAACAAACAGTACTTTCCTTATAGGCTCCAGGAAAGTAAATCAATATGGTTCCTCCCATTTTTCAGGTGAGGAGGTGGATGAAGACTTATGAAAAGGAGCAACACAATTCCCCCAGAAAATTCAAACTTTCCCTGGGAAGCTTTTGTGAGTTACTTTCTCTCTCTCTCTCTCTCTCTCTCTCTCTCTCTCTCTCTCTCTCTCTGCCTTCCTCTCTCTGTCTCTTTGTTTCTGTCCTCCTCCCCTTTCTCTAGCTCTTCCTCCTCTTCTTCCCTCTCTCCCTCCCCTTCATAATCTGTAAAATGATAGTAACAGCCTGTATAGCTAGCCTTCCCCTACCTTCATATTCTGTTTTAGTCATAGAATATGAGCACTGGAGGAATACTTAGAGCCCATTTAGTCCAATACCTCATTCTATAGTGAGAAAATGGGAGACCCACAAAGGGGAAATGGTTTGCTCCAAAGTCTCACAGCTAATAAGCACCATAACAAGGTTAGCACCATAGGGCTTAAGGACCTCAGAAGCTATATGGTCCAAATAACTCAACAATATTCCTTCACATATGAGACATGCTATAAGAATTAATAGTAAAATATTTTAAAGAGGGAGAATGAGTTTAAAGGAAGGAAGAACCTCTAAAAATGGAAACAATTAAGGAGATAGGTTTGTACCTAAGGAAAACAACACTGATTTTGCAGTCAAAGGATCTGGGTTCAAATGCTTATTCTGCCATTTACTATTTATGTGAGCTTGTGAAGTCATTTACTTCTCTGAGTCTCAGCTTCTTCATCTATAAAATGAGAGGATCAGACTTCTTAAATTTTTTCTACTTGCAACCTCTTTTCACCTGAGAAATTTTTACAGGTCTCCAAGCATATAGGTATATAAAATAGGTATAAAAATCAAGCACTTACTTATAATAAATCATAAAAAAATTATTTTAAAACTTTTTGATATACATACAATTTTACCATTTATTAAGAACAAAATAAATTTGCATACTAATGAGAGATGTATTTGTTTATTGTTACATAAAGAATTGGATTATTTTATATTATAGGACAGAAGATTCAGAAACTTTTTACTGTTCCCAAATTTTTTTGACCCATACAGAATCACGTCCCACAATTTAAGAAGCTTTGGACTGGGTGATCTCTGAGGTCTCTTGCAGCACTAAAATCTAAGATCCTGAGATCCATAGCTGTTGCTTTTCTGTCTAAATTCCTTTGACATCTTCCTAAACAGATCTGAAAGTTAAAATCAGGCTGAGTTTCTGATCATGTTAATCAGCAATATTCTTTGAAGCCCTGTTGTGTGCTAAGCACTTTCCTGAGTATTATGGGAAATGCCAAAGAATAAAGGACACACCCAATGTCCCCCAGTGCCTTGTAATCTCTTTCTTGAGTAATATTCCATCTCTGACGTTCACAATGATAGGATTTGGAGCTTCAGTAACAGGGAAAGTCCTTTCTGGTAGGATTGGGGTTAAGGTGTGGGAGAGAGAAAACTCTTAAAAGTTGCTGAATCCTATTCCACAAACCTCAGGTTTTATCACGAAGGAATAATTTGGGAATAAAGTTAGAATAACATTGCTTCAATGTCCATATTGGGAGGAAAAGAAGGAAAAGGGGAAATATAAAAATGAATAAGTGTAGCACCTTTACTATGTTCTGGCAAATGTTGTCCCACCCCTTCCATTGGATCTTCTCTTGGCATGAATTGTCTCAAAACATGAAGCCCACTCTTTTCTCTCCAAGCATTGAAAAATCACCACTTAATATCACCATATGTTGATACTTCCTCCTCCTGAAAGAATGCAGGTCATAAAATTGAAGAAGGAATGTTTTATTGATTTAAAACAAAACACCAAAAATATAATCTAAAACAGAACTCTTAGAAAAGTTTACCCTTCAGAAAGCAACACTGTCTGGTCTTGCTCAAATAAGGAGCTTCTGTAGCTCCTTATTATTCAAGAAGGCAACATGGCTTATTACTCTAAGACAAGGTTTGAACACTTTATATGGACAAAGCTTTCTTTGTCATGTACAGTCTTTGCCACCATAGGGAAAAGGAAGGAACACACATTTATTAAGACTATTACGTGTCAGATACCATGCTAAACTCTTTTCAAATATTGTCCCATATAATCTTCAAAACAATCCTGAGAGGTAGATTCTATTATTATTCCCATTTTCCAACTGAGGAAACAGATTAAGTGGCTTGCTCAGGTTACATCCCTAGCAAATGTCTTAAGATTGGATTCAAACTCACTTTAAGCTCAGTCCTCTATCCACTGTACCACCCAGCTGCCCTAAGGAAAAGCCTCCAGAATGTTTTCCCTCTCTTTATCAAGAGACACAGTTCTTCCTACATCATGGGCCTTGGTGATAAGAATGATAAGAAAGATTTATACAACACATAAATATTACAAAATATTTAATATACATTATCTCATTCAAGTAACCTTCCAACAACTTGTGAGGTGGGTAGTATTGATATTTTAATCTTCATTTTACAATGGGGAAACTGAAACAAGGTGCAAATCACCTTGTCATAGTCACATATCTCTTAAGTATTATAGTCAGGATTTGAACCCAGACTTCATAATCATGAGTTCTAATGTTCTATGTAACATACACATCATACTATACACATCTAGGGATTTCTTCTTAATGAGGTTACACTTCTTATACTCCTCAAGTTTGTCTAGGGACAAAGCCCTTGTTACTCTCTATCTTGGAAACCCATCATCTCTAAGGATCAAGTATGGTAAGACCAAACTTGTTGTCTTTTCATCTGCTACTAGGAAAGAATATCTTTCTTCTGAAAGACTAGTTGTTCAACAGTGATAGGATACCCAATTTCTCCTAATTATTTCTCTTAAGTCTTAAAGGATTTCTGAGGTAATTGAGTAGTTCTCCTGTAATCATGGAAGCTCTTAGTCTTTGCCATTTCTTACCACACCTAAGGGGGAGAAGGGAAGCAGGAGGGAGAATGAATGCTTTTTTCCAATCAAACTTCCATTTCTTCAGATGAAACTATTCAGTATCTGTTTGTGGAGTGTATGATTCTAACACCAGCTATTGAATAATGTCATGAATTCTGTTTATTGAGACTTGCTCTCTACTTCTACATCAGGAAGTTAATAATCTGGTTGAAGATCACAGCCTAAGGTATGTCTTATAATGAACCAGAAAGTAATAATAGCATCTTAGATCAGGAGGATAGTTAGAGATTATCTCCAAGTGAGGAAATAGATTCAGAGAGGAGAAGAATATTACCTAAAATCACACAGCAAGTTGGTGGCAGAGTGGGGACTCAATTCCAAGTCCAGCAATCTTTTCATTTACTACATCGTTATGAAGATTCATAAATTAATTAGACATTTACTGTCTTTTGTTATAGTTATTTATGTACATATTTTATCTCATCTTCTAGGTTATGAATTCCCTGAAGATGAGGACTGTATGTTATTCTCCTCAATACCTAACATACTGTCTTAAACATAACATTTTAAGATTGTAGGATTGTAGTCTTCTAGAGACCATCTAATTAAATTCTCATTTTACAGATTCACAAGTCAAATTCACACAAAAAAGTAAGTGTTAAAATTTGAAGCAAGGTGCTCTGATTCCAAATCCAGCTTCCTTTTCTCAATTCAATAAACATTCAGTAAGTTTCTCCCATTTGCCAGGCACATAGTAGTTTCTTGAGATGGGGATTATCACGATGAGGTGTATGATTATTTTAGGTATAGCAATTTGGCGCTATACCTAATGTGAAAAATAGATTGGAGAGGGGAGTGATTAAAGGTCAAAAGGCAATTAACATAGCCAACTATTGTAGTCATCCAGGTAGGAGATCATCAGGACAATAGGGTGTTAGCTGGGTCAGTAGAGAAAAGGGAACAGATGCCAGTGATGTAGAGATAAAATTGACAGGACTTGGCAACTGACTGAACATGAAAGATGAGGGAAGATAGAGGTTCCAAATTTGGATGACTGGAAGCAAGGTGATGTCCTCAATAAAAACAGAGAAGTTAAGAAGAGGATTCTTTTTTTTTTTTTAAATCTTTGTATTCTTGGTGCCTTGTACAGTATCTAATTCATCTGAAGCATTTGTTGATTGATTACAAGATCTTTCTTAGACACATTGAGTTTGAGATGCCTTTTGGACATCCAGATGTTGTGATGCAGAATTGGATTTCAGGAAAAAGATGAGGTCTGGTTATATGTATCTGGAGACAGCTAAATAGAGATAATACTTGAATCTCTGGGAGCAGATGAGACTATCAAGAGAAAGATTTGTGAGAGAAAGAGTATTCAGGGCAGTAATCAAGGGTTTATCCATTGCAAGATTAACTCTGATATATATCTTGTATATGTATCCTATTTGTCTTCTCCATTAGACTGAGATTCTTGAGAGCAGGGACTGTATTTTTAGGCCTTTATTTTTATCCTAAGTGCTTAGCACAATGCCTATCAGCCAGTCAACAAGCATTGAGACATAGTAAGTGCTTAATAAATAGCCTTGACTTGGCTTGACAAAAGTTGTGGAACATGGATTATTGATGCAGAGGAAGAAACCGAGGAGAGATCAGAGAGGTAGGGTCAGAATCAAGAGAGTAGAATGACATGAAAACTCAGGAAAGAGAGAACAGTCAATACTGTCAAATGCTATAGAGCTCAAGAACTGTGACAAATGAAAAGAGATCAATGTACTCATCAATCAAGAAATCAGTGGTAATCTTGGAGAGGGTGGTTTCAGTTTACTCATAGCAAGTCAGAGTTGGAAGAGTCTTTGAAGATTGTCTGGTCCTAAGTGCTCAAAACTGAGGCTCAGAAAAGACTAGCTCAGTGTCTCACATCCCATGAGTGACAAAGTCAAGGCTTGACCCCATTTCTCTTGAGTCAGAGGCTTTTCCCAATATGCTATACTGCCTCCCCTATAGTAGTTTTGGCTATTAGAGAGAGAAATTCCTCTTCCTGAAAAAGCTGGTTGTTAAACATTTACCTACACACCACTGCTCTTTCCATTCCAAATTTGTCCCTCTTTTGCACAATGCTAAAGATATGGAATGAGCAATATCCCAAAGAATGAAATGCCCTTCAGGAAATGAAGAAGAAATCAACTTGGATGGAGTACATGGTTCACATAGGAGAACAAAATATTGTATCTCTTAAAATGAAGAGACCACATCCAGAAAATATCATCCACTGTCAGAACTCTTCTTGGCAGAAGTCACACCAGAACAGAAAAGGATTCATTTTTGGATTTGGGAAATTCACCATTTCAGCATGATACAGAGGAAAGGGCATGGGATTTGGAATCAGAGAACCCAAGTTCAAATCTTGTCTCTGCTACCTCTGAGATTTTAGACGTGTCTTTTCACTTCTCTGCACCTCAGGTTCCTCATCTGTAAAAGGAGTGGGGATCAGGTGGAGATGGACTAGGTGGTTTCTAAGGCTTCTTTCAGCTCTAAACCTATGATCCTATTATCCTTGAAAGGCCTGTCCCCTCCTCTCCCCCTCCAGTTGTAATAGGGTAGCTTGATAATGACTCTTTGAAAAGAGATCTCAGCTGCTTTTACTGAAAGGAGTATTTTGAATGGTATATCAACAAAGGCCAGAAACCTTGGGAGTAAAGCAATGTCATCAGGATCCAGTAAGCGCTTCTTCTCTCATTTCAGGAACCCCCTTCATTGTGTCTAAACAGGAGCTCACAGGAAGATAAGGCAGGGAAGAATAGCAGCTCAAGGCCAGAGCAGCATGTGTCCCCTACTGCTCCAATTACCATGGCAACCTCACTCAAGAATTTAGAAAAAAAAAAAACATAACACACCCATAGCTCTTCACTACTGGTTCCCAATAGACTCATCCAGGCAATGTCAGGCAGCTTGAGTACTTCAGGATTCTTCTAGGGTTTTTCTCATCAGTATCCTGAGCCCCTTTCAGAAATAATTTCAGTTTCTCTGATTTGTAAAGTGAAAATATGAGATTTAGCTAGGAGTCCTAACTCAATCGAAGATAAATACCAAGTTTTAATGAAAAAAGAAAATATGACCAAAACCCCAAATATACTAGGTTCTCACTTCTGCTTTCTTTTAGTCAACTTGTCTCCCTGTGAAGAAGGGAAAGAAGGAAAGAAGGAAGCGGGAATCAGACACAAGTTCCTGTTAAGGCCCTGTACAATAACTTTGTCTAAGCATTTTTGTTTGTTTGTTTTGTTTTGTATTTTGTTTTGTTTTTACTTCTGTCCCAACCTACTGCCCTTACCTTACAATGCTTTCAACATTCTTCCTACATGTATTATAGGCACAACAGAATACAATGGGGGAGGTGGAAGCCAAAATAGAACTCTGAAATTTTTTTAATCACCTAGGAAAAACCAGGTGTGACTCCTGGAAACTGTGAAACCATGCCTAAGCCTATATAATCTTTCAAAATCAATAGAATTTAATTCTGGAACATCTCACTACCTCATTCATTGTTTCCTCTTCTCCCCATCCATAGGTCTTAGTTGAGACTAGCTTTAATATGTTACCTGCTCTAAATAGTACTAATAGGATTTTTGAAGCACAAAAGGTCTTTAAGACTCCAAGAAGTGAATACCTAGTTGTGGAATTTCAGACACCAATATTTTACATGGAGAGAACTAGGATAAGTAGATAGAAACTACAAGACAGCAGATTTTTTGCTCAAAATAAGTAGGAAATTTCTAACAACTACCAAAATGTAATGTGCTTATAGTTGTGTGATGTAGTGCCTTTCTGCTACACTTGAGTCTAACTATACAAACCCCTATCCTTTCTGCTACTGGCTTATCTTCCTTATTAAGTTTCATTCCATGTTCAAAGGTAGCCTAATGTTTATAACGTAATGAAACAGGCATAGTAAATTACCTAAATTGCAGGAATTTATCTCTATTTATCAACACAGCCCAGACCACTACATAAAAGCAAGGAAACTCTTCTTCTGAGAATAATTTTTGCTCTATGACAAATTATAAATTCATAGACTAAGAAAAAAGGCCATGTAACTTATTAGCATTTAGAAAACACAAAAAAGCAGATAAACATATCTTCTAGGTATAGGAGGCTACAAAAGGATTCACAAGTAAGATCTCATTTCTTTCTTCTTACATCTACCTCTAATAGCTGGTCTAAGGGATATTTTTAGAAGAAAGTGATTGAGATTTAGACTCTATATACCACGAGGATGAAAGAAGCTATTGACTAGACTTTATTTTGATCAGTGAGACTTGGTCTCAGCTTCAGGCCACTTTTGCCACCTGCCAACCTTCTCTCCCTCTCCAATCTGGGTACTACTTAGCTTATATCTTGCTCTTACCTCTTCCGGTGTCCCCGAATTTGGGCAGAAGTTCATTTCTTAAAGGTCAATAGAACCTCAAAACATGTCTTGGATGCCTAAATGTACTCTAGCTCCTGGAACCCTCTAGGGGAAGTCCTCCAAATACTCCTGGGAAGGTCTTCTAAAGTCTCTGTGATCCTGGAAGCCTCTATGATTATGGGTCTCAGCAGTCAATTGTTATTTGCATTATATTTGAGTATTCATGACCTTATTTGGGGTTTTCTTGGCCAAGATACTGAAATGATTTGCCATTCTCTCTCCAATTAATTTTACAGTTGAGGAACTGAAGCAAACAAGATTAGGTGACTTGCCCAGTGTCACACAGCTAGTGTCTGAGGTTGGCTTTGAACTCATGAAGATGAGTCTTCTTGACTCCAACCCCAGTTCTCTATCCACTGCACTACCCAGTGGATGCAATAAACTCTTCATTTTATAAGAGGACAAATGCAAGATAGAAGTGCATATGAGGGAATGTTAGAGGAGATTCAATTCAGTTAAACATATGGTTATTAAGTGCCTAGTGAACAGTTGTGATATTAGATATCCATCAGACAGGGTTTATAATAGATCCTCTATGGTCCCTTTCCAACTTCAGGATTTTATGATCCTAAGCATTGGGAGAAATGTTTTGAAACTTTTATTTTAAGACCTTTATAATCTATCACACAGAGGTCTGCCAACTTTATCTGCTCCCCAGACTAGCCCTTCCTGCTTTCTCAGAGCTCCCATTACAGGAGTTCATGGACAATAATGGCTACAATTGCCAGCAATATCAGAACTTTCTATGGTTCAGACAGAATGTCTACTCAAGGAAGGGAGAATGATACCTCATACTTCTTACCCCTGCTTCCCTGGGAGATGCTGATGGCTCCAGAAGTCCCGAATGGGCATAACAGATTTAGAATGTCCCAGTTCTTTGCAGACATGATCTCATGTATCCTAGCTCAGGTTCTAGGAATGGAGGAGGGGAGAAATGGTCTGTTGCCTTCGTGAGTAGAGAAATGGAAGGACAAAAAGGATTACGATGCTGCTCTGAGGCAGTCAGATAAGACAAACACGTGGCTCTATTCTTCCACTTTATGTTAGGCCTTTATTCTAGGACTCTTTTAATCTTTTGTGTTCATTCTAATGTATTTCACTTATTTCCACATTATTTCTTTCTCTTCCTCCTTTTGTTTCCTCCTCATATAAATTAAATAAATCATCTATCTGTGGATCTAAAATTAAAGAATTCACTTCAGAGATGCTTTTCTGGAAGTGAAGGACTCAGCATTTCTGCATGATGTAATAGAAAGAACACTAGATTTGGATTCTGATTGCTGCTGACTAGTTGTGTGAACTTTGGCAAGTAACTTAATTTCTCAGTTTCTTCATCTGTAATTGAGAAGTTGTATAGAACATTTCCAAAGTCCTTTTCAACTCTCAATTTAGGATCCCACAAATCCCATCATAATAATAACTGCTAGCATTTATATGATTCTTTACAATTATTATCTCTTTTATCCTCACAGAGACCTTTGGAGATAGATTCTATTATTACCCCCATTTTACGGATGATTAAACCAAGGCAAAGACAGAGATTAAGTGACTTGCCCCGGATCACACTGCTAGTAAATGTGAAAGACTAGATTTGAATTCAGGTCTTCCTGACTCTATCATTTGAGCAAAAATAGGATAGATTGCTATAGAAAGGATAGTGGGCTAGGAATCAGAAAATGTAGTGACTAGTTCCACCTCTTCTATTTAATAGTTATGTAATCCGGGGAAACTTTTCCTCTTTGGGCTTGAATTTATGCATTTATAAAATGGAAGAGGGAGAATGGTTAGAATGAGAAGAACACTTCAGAACACGTAATCTAACAGTGCACAATTCCTCCCCATCTCAGATGCTTTCCAAAGGGCTCAGTAATTCTCTGCAAAATGTACTTGTGGTTTAATCTGTCATTGGAGAGCTCATCATATATTGGATACTAGAAATGAGAACAAGTTCTCAGATGAGAAGTTTTTAATTAGCAATAATGGTACCTCAGGAAAGTCAGTGAGGTTGTGTTCATGTAAGATGTTCCCACTCTTTGGCCTGGATGATATTGTCATGGCTGCCATGAAGAAACACAAGTTTCCCTGGATCTGTGTAGTCATTAGAATATGACTATTTTCTCTGCCCATTACTATAGCTATCCTGTTCTGCAGCATCATTAAGAGAATCTGGTCACAATTACATAGCCATGACTAACAGTGCAATTACTTTGCTCCTCCAAATAATTAGTACACCACTTTTCTCCTTCCCAGAGAATTTTTTCCAATTTTTTGTCCTTCTCAAGGAACTGTCTCACACAGTAACCTGCAATGAAAGAGTCAGGAGCATTTGGGGAACAGTGTGAATTTGGGAATGCTGGAAGTCTCTCATCATCTCCTTGCCCCTTGATCATGTTTTATGTGTCCTATAACTCCCTCTGAGGCTCCATTAGAACAACATTCCTGCATGGCACTGGGAGAAGTACTTTATCTATGAGATCTTTTCCTTTTATTTGCCACAGAGCAGAAGTGCTTCATTTCCAAATATCCACTTGACACAATGCAATATACTGGAAAGCGCATTGAACTTGGAGGAACAAGAGTTAGGTTTGAATCTCAAGTTTTCCACTTAATACCTGGTTACCTTGGACAAATTATTTGGCCTCCCAGAGTCTCAGTTTCCTTATGTGCTCCTTATAAGGAAACTGGGCAAACAGATTAAGTGAATTATCCAAGGTCACACAGCCAAGGGTTTAAGGTCTAAGGTCTTGAATTCAGGTCTTTCTGATTCCAAGTCTCTTTCCACTGAGAAAAAATAGAGTAAGTTGGTGTAAAAAAAGTAGTGGACTGGGAGCTTGAAGACAATAGTGCCAGTCTCACTACTTCCATTCATTAGCTGTGGAATCTGGAGGAAATTTTTCCTCTTTGGACCTCAGTTTTCCCATCTGTGAAAGGGGAGAGGAAGAGTGAAAATTATTTGCCTCAGTTTTTTTTCCCCCATAAATTTAAGATAGCAGAAAAGATCACATCCAAGCTCTAAATCTATGAATTTTCATCTTAATCCCACATCCATAAACTTTAGTGGGCCCAAGCTGGATGAACACCTAAAGAGAAACTATCTAGTGATTCCTGCCCTAGGAAGGAAGTTGAGTTAAAGACCTCTGGGAATCTTTCCACCTCAGAGACTATAGTTTTGTGGTTTTATTGTTCCATTATTCTTACACTTCTCTCAGAGTCTCATTCATCCCCTGAGGTAGTTGATTATTTTTCCTTTAACACACCTCATTTCCCACTTAAAATTTTTTTCAATCAAAAATCCATTTTTTCCTCTATTTTCCATTTCTTTATTGCAAAACAAAATCAAATTATCATAGTTATGCAAAAGAAAATCCTGCACTGATCATGTCCAAAAAATATAAACTTGATTCCACACCCTGAGTTCATCATTTCTCTCTCTTTCAGGAAGTAGGTAGCATGTTGTAATATAAGGCCCTTGGAATTATGATTGGCCACTGCCTTGTCCATAGTTTTTAAATCTTTCTAAAGATTTAATAGTTTGTCCTTAAGATGTGATTGTTATTGTATGACTTGTTCACCTAGTTGTACTCACTTTGATCAATAGTGGTTTCCAGATTTCCTCTGAAATGGCTCCCTTAATTATTATATATGGCATGACAGTATTCCCTTACATTCATATAACTGTATTTGTTCAGTCATTCCTCAATTAATGGGCACTCCTTTACTTGTCAGTTCTTTGTCTCCATGAAAAGAACTGCTATAAATATTTTTTTTTTTATAAATATGGGTCCATTTATCCATTGTCTGATCTCTTTTTGTATATAGTCTCAGAGAAAAAGGATCCAGGTTGTGAAAGGCTTTAGATGTCAAACAGAGCACTGTATATTTGATTCTAGAGGTAATATATGGGATCCATTAGAGGTTACTAATTAAGATTGAGTAACATGGCTTAGATCTATGCTGTAGGAAAATCCCTTTGTTGGCTGTGTATGGGGAGAGACCAGAGCCTAGGAGACCAATTAGAAGGTTATTATAATAGTTCAAGTGAGAGGTGATGTTGAAAGGCTGAAGAAGATGTATTTGAGAAATCTTATGAAGGTATAACTGATATGATGTGACAACAAACTGAATATGTGAGACAGCATTATTAGCCTCTTTATACCAATGAGGAACTAGTCTCTTTCAAGAACCCAGGATACTTGTAGGTATGGGGGTTGCTGGGAATCCAATTTACCTAGTCCTGCTGATAAGATTTTCTGAAGTCCCTTAGTGAGTGCTGAAATTAAATAAAATTATATAAAGGGTAGTGGGAAGGGAGAGCTTCAACTCTTCAAAACAAAAGTGTTCCATCCATTCAAATGTTAGAATCAACAAAGCAGAAGCCAGTACTTGTTAACACCAGTGTTCCTTGTTTAGGAATAGGTTTGACAGGTTCCCAAGTAAACAGATTGTCACAAAGATATTAGCTGAATGATTTCACTATACCCACCTAAGAGCTGCAAGGTGTTTCACTTTATCACAGTAAGGATGAGAAATGAGACCAGAGCCAGGAGTCAGCCTTAATCTGGAGCTTCACCAAGAAGAGAAGCAGCTCTCATAAATCAGTCAACAGTTTGTGTTAGGTGCTGTGTTCCAGACACTGTTCAAAAAGGATAAAGAAAAAGGCAAAACAAACACCCAGTCCCTGCTCTCAAGAAGCTCACAATCTACAGGGTCCCATGTGTTTGTGGATTTCAGAGTTATCAGACCTTCATGCCTGATTGCTGCTAAATGCCAATCTCTCTCCCCCACTTCCACTCCAACCCTTTTAGGAGAAATCATGAGCCTTGCTGGGAATATTATGATCTTAGGTTGCTGGACTCCTTGAAACTCCCTTTTGCCTGCTGTTGATTCCTTCTCTTCCTCCTCCTCCTCCTCCTCCTTTTTCTACATTACCCTTACTTCCCAATATGGCTCTCTCATCTAGAGAGTGTCTTATATAACAAAAGGAAAAAAGTAACTTGAGCAATAATATGAACAAGTTTGGGTATTCAAATTGATGAAATACTGTTGTGCTCTAAGAAATGAACAAAGAGATGATTTCAAAGTGACATGGAAAGATATGTATGAACTGATAAAAGAAGCAAAATCAAAAACAATTTATATTACATTAGTATTATGAAAAATGAACAATCCTGAGGACTTTTATGAACCAATGAAGAATTAAATGAGCTGAACCAGTAGAACAATTTATGCAATAACAACCCTTAGGAAACAAACAACTTTGAAAATTTTAAAATCTGAAAATCAATACGGTGACCATTCATGATTCTAGTGGATCAGTGAGGAAACATGACATTACAGAGAGGAGATGGACTTAGGGCACAAAATAATATGTATTTTTTGTTACAAGAAAATTTTCTCTTTTCTTCTTTTTTATAATAGATTTGGGGAATGGGAAGAAGAGAAAAATAGATTTCATTAAAGCAAAAATAAAGAGGCAGAGGAATAGCTACTATTGGGAATTTTGCATGTGCCTTCAGAAAAAGTCATTATATTAGGTTAACTTTGTTACAAGAGATTTTTCATGTAGTAGGAATATGTAAATGTAATGTCAAAACAAAACACTTAAATAAAATTTTGAAAGTTACAAAACAAACAAACAGCAAAAACCCTTGGTAACTACCAGGTGAACCAAATCTTATAGTATACAAACCTCCTCAAGCATATTCCCTACCTTTGCAAAGAAGGGAAGGGGATGCATTCTTATCTCTTGGTTGGGGGTGGGGAAGAGAGCCAAGTTTGGTATAATTACACAATATTGCTTGTTTTTCAACAAGCCACAAAATTCAAATGATAAAAGATACTCTAGCTTTACATCTTAGATGAGTAGTTCTTAACCCAGCACTCCAAGAATTTAATGAGTTATTTGATTTCTAAAAATATTTTACTAATTTAAATTTTTTAATTTTCACATCCAAATTCTCTCTCTCTTTACACTTTCTCCCCAATCATTGAAAAAGTTTTTTTTTTTAATTTTTATGTATCTATATATAATTCCTACTAAGCATATGAAGTCATGCAAAACATATTTCTTTAGTGGTTTCAAGAAAAATACTTTGATAATTGTACTTAAGTATAAGTGATTTCCTTTGTAATCCTGTGTATTTTATTCCTATGCTTTTAAGTACATTATTTTGAAGAAGGGGGGCCTTAGGCTTTGTAAAAATAAAACTTAAGAATCCCTGTTTTAGATTCTCTTCATACTTTGAGACCAAAACAAGAGCAAAAAGCCTTATATTATAGTTGAAAGGATTGAGGTTGGATGTAAGGAAGACCTTCTGGCCTAGAAAGCTTGAATTTATTCAATTTATTCATTTATTTGGCAAATATGTAGTAAGCAACTAAGAGATACAGAAGTCTGGGCTAGTTCCTAATAGGAGATAAAAAATTTGGCTATTTCCTAGTGCCTAACTTTTTGGAATTAGCAGTCCAATAACCTGAATTAGACTACAAAGGAACTTGTTTCTTCCATTGTTGTTCAGTCATTTTTCAGTCATGTCTGACTCTTCATGACTCCATTTGGGTTTTTTGGGGGCAAAGATAATGGAGTGGCTTGATATTTATTTTTCTAGCTCATTTAACAGATGAAGAAACTGAGTCCAGCAGGGTTAAGTGACTTGCCCAGTGTCATATAGCTTGTTAATGTCTCAGGCTGTATTTGAAATTAAGTTTGCCTGACTCTAGGGCCAGGGCTCTTCCACTATACCACCTAACTACCCCAGCATCTCTGGTAGAATCTGAACCCATAACCTGAGCTTCTGTGTAAGTGAGTAAATATAAAAACTTAAACATTTATAAAATTTGATTGAATTTATGAATTGGGATAAAGTTACAATAAATATTTTTTAATATTAGCTTACATTCACATAAGCATTTCATCATTACTAAGAGTTCTTTTCTCTCTATATATGCATATACATATATACATATATAATTGATTTGGCTTTTATATTTTCAACTTTCAAACTTTGCAATTAATTTTCTATAAGTGTATATGATTCTCACAACCACCCTGTGAGGTAGGTAGCCTAGGCCATCTATTTTGTAGCTAAGGACATTGAAATTCAGAACAACTTGCTCAAGAGTCAAGAGTCATCCCTTTAAGAAGTGACAGACTCAGAACTCCAACCCCAATTTTTCTACCACCCCCAAACTGTGTAAACTCTGGTTTCTACATGACTCTCTTGGCCCAAGATCCTTTTTTTAATGCTTGACTCATTGTGCTCTTTCTCTCTGTTTCTAGCCACCCACTCAGTTCCTGAGTCATGAGGCTCCTATTCTTTGCTTGGACATATCTGGCCTCAGATTAATCGGTAGGAGCCCACTCTAGCCTTCAGGCTCCATGAGTGTTTGTGTGATTCAATTGAATTCCCTTTGCCTTCTATCATTGTAGAAATTCTAGTCTAGACTTGTTCACATACCTAGACAGTTTGAGAGGAGAGTCAAGGGCTCTCACTCTGTTTACTCCCCTTCATGACCTGGATACTAGAAGATTAATACCAATGAATTCTAATCAGAAATTCTATTAGAATTCATTTCACCTGATCCTCAGAGAAATTTCAATAAATATTGACCCTAGAAGGGTCAAATCCTGGGCAAATTACTTTAACCTTATCTTCCTATTTCCTCATCTGCAAAATAGAGATAATTAAAAATTGTACCTACCTCCCAGGGTTGTTGTGAGGATAAAATGAAATATATCTGAAAGCACTATATAAATAAATGCTTATTGTTGACCAGGATCAAATAATCAATATGTCTCCAAGGAAAGACCTGAACTCAGTTCTTCCTGATTCTGAGGCTGGCTTTGTATATGCTGCCTCTCAATGAGATTATTATCTCTTGATAAAAATGGACATTTTAAAAAATGAAAGTATCACATTTTCAAAGCTACCTAAAGATTTTCAAAGTATCTTAACATATGATTCTCACAAAACTAAGAAGAAACTGAGCCTCATATAAATAAATAAACAAACAAATAAATAAATAATTGCTTAGTTTACAAGATCTGTCACCCAATATGCCCAGCTGTGGAGCATGTCTTAAGAAAAATTTAAAGGAATCCCAGGGTATAGATATTAACATCAAATGGGTCAGTAATTTGGATTAATACTCAGAACCCCAGAATGATTTAAATCTTTTCCTGAGCTACTATGTTTACATTTGTCAATGGCTTGCAGAATTTGAATTCAGAAAGACAGGCACCCTGCCAACTGAGTGTCACAATTGGAAGCCAATAATGAAGGCACAGCTCTCTCCCTCCCTTGGCTTCCCCCAAACACTGAGAGACAGTAACATAGTGCTTCCAAGAAGCACTATGGGGAAGCCAGTCAGAATAAGAGCTCTATGGAGATTTCAACAATGTTAATTCTCTTCTTCCCACTCATTCTCTGTGGGAATATATAAAGTACCCTTGATAACATCTCAACTTCCATTTATCTTTATCTGTTCACAAAAGAGGAATAAAGCCAACCTTACATTTAAAAAAAATCTTAAACCACATCTTCTTCAAAGGGATTTGGTAGAAATAATTGCAGTTATGATTTCAGTGTTATGGAACACCTGTGGGAGTTGAGTAATTAACAAGCACAATGAGTAACTCCACCTACTACAACCTGAAAGACTTCTAGGAAAGATTTGGGTAAAGGTAGGGAGTGATTGAGATATGCTCTAGAAGGCATCTTTTCTTTTGGATTGGATAGAATTCTGGTTTTAAAATGTCCTGGGCCAGTTTTGTACCAGAGTGCTGAAATTTACAGGCACTTATGTCTCAGCTGGTAGGAACAAGTGAATTTGGCAATTAGTTAGCAAGGAATAATCAGTTAAAATAGCAAGCTACCACCTCTCCTTTTCCCTTCCACCCTCCTACACTTGGTGGCTGATTACTCTCAGGATGCCTACCTCATAGTTGCCTTATTGTATTCTGGGGTATCCCTCCCTTTCCAAAGTGTTCTGTGTCCCAAAGTTGAGGTCTCCTTGTCTCCAAAGGCTTTGGGGTTAAATTGATTTATGCTTGTTTGTTCAGGTTAGTTCAGGGATCCATTACATAAAAAGTTAAGAACTCTTGTTATATACCCAGATATAATTTCTCATCACCCCTTTTCCTTGACCCACAGTTTCCCTCATGCCTAGAATGTTCTTTCTATCTTTTTCTGCTGAATTTCTAGCCATGTTTAAAACTCTCAACTCAGAAATGAGCAGAACTAGGAGAACGCTGTACACAGTAGCAACAAGATTTTTCTTGTGATGGAATTGATTCTCAACAATATGATGATTCAAGGCAATTCCAATAGATTTGGGATGGAAAATGCCAATCACATTCAAAGAGAGAACTATGGAGACAATATGGATTGAAGCATAGTGTTTTCACTTTTTTGTTTGTTTGTTTTGTTGGTTTTCTTATGGTTTTTCCCCTTTTGTCTGATTTTTCTTTCATAACATGATACATATGGAAACATGTTTAAAAGGATTCACATATTTAACCTATTCAGATTGCTTGCTTTCATGGAGAAGGGGGGGAGGTAAGACAGGGAGGGAGAAAAATTTGGAACACAGATTTTCAAAAATAAATGTTAAAAACTATCTTTACATGTATTTGGAAAAATAACATACTATTAAAAAATAAACATTTAACTCAATTGCCTCATTTTCTAGGAAGCTTTCCTGGATACTCCTGAGGGTTACGAACACACACAAATACACACACACACACGCGTGTGCGCGCACGTGCGTGTGTGTGTATGTGTGTGTTTATGTGTGTATAACGTTGTGATTTTCAAAGTGCTTTCCACTTAACTAGGTGAAGTAGTATTTTATTATTATCCAAATTTTACGAGTTAGGAAATTGAGACCCAAAGAGGTTAAAGATACTGCTAGAATGTGTCAGAGACAGGACTTTGAAACAGGTTTTCTGATTTCAAAGTCCAGTATTCTTTTTATTATATCCCTCAGATACTCTGAATCTCCCACTTATAAATTGGACAAAAAGAAAAAGAATCCCAGCTCTAACAGGGAGAACTAAGAGCAAGAGATAGGGAACAGAGTTGAGGAAGGGACCTTAAGACCCTTTGAGGGTCTGTCTTGAGGTAGGTGAATGTCTTACCTATCAGAAAAAAGGGTTGTTTGGTCTCTTCTTGAGAACCTATAGACTTTTCCATAGCTCAATGTCATGTTCCTGTTACTATGACATCAAGAAGTTCTACCTTATGACCCACCCTTTTATTTCCTGTTCTAATTTCATCTTATTTCCTCTTACTCATTTGCCTGTTTGAAGACAGAGAATAAGGAATGAGACTCTTAATGCCTAGACCTTCTGTTTGGTTTATTTACGGACCAGGGTCAGGCTCACATTCCTGCTACAAAATGAGAATCAAATCTATCCTTTCTGCCTCTCTCACCAAGACCTAAAGAGGACTAATGAGATCACCCAAACCAAGTGCCCTGCAGGAAGGTGCTACAAAGGTAAACACAGAAATTTCCTCCCAAATGGTTGAGTCACAATTATTCTGGGTAGTAATAAACTCCTGAGTACATTCAGCTGTTTTCCCTATGACTAAAAACACCTCCTTCTCCTTAGCAGAGAACAGGCCAGAACAGGGTGGACACCTTTAGGGGTGTGCTGGAGCCAGCTCCAAGACATTAATGTTCATTGTGAACATTTGCTTTTCAAAAATTAACAATGCTACAAACCAAAGGCTAATTTAGCTTTTTTTGATTGTCTAAACTTAAGAAAGTGATAGAGAAAATGTCAATAATGCAAATTAAGTTTAGTGTTTCCTGCTTATGTTTTCTCTGGAAAGTTGATGGTTAAACAGAAGCACACACTTACAACAGATAATCAGAAGTCCAGTGTCAGAATAACTTTATGAAGCAGACAATACCATAAACCAAGAAATAAGTATTTAGCTGCTACCTGTGCAGAGCACTGAGCTGCTGCTAGGGAATCTGGAGGGGTGAGGAACAAAACCAAAAGACATACTCCTTGCCTCCTGGGACTCACTCTGGCAGATAGATGAGACATCTGCACAAAGAACTTTAATAGGCAATGTTAAATAACAAGTGTGCTACAAAGGTGCAAAGCAAATTTTGATCTGAGATTGGAGGGGGACCCATAATCCTCAGGACGATCCAGGAAAGCTTCCTAAAAAAGGTGGAATTTGAGCTGAAACTTTAAAAGATGGATAGAGACTTAGTATAGAAAAATTGGAAAGGACATTCCAGGCATGAGGAAAAGTGTGAGCCAAGGCATAGGGGTGCTGAAATGTTATATATGGGTACCCAGCAGGAGTTCTTAACCTTTTTATGTCATGGACTCCTTTGACAATCTGGGGAAGCCTGTAGGGGACCCCTTCTCAGAATAATGTTTGTTGCCTATATTCATAACTGAAGGAAATGCTAAGTTTCAGTTCAAGATCAGAGAAACTACAGGTGAATTTTTCCCATTCAAATTTAGAGATTCTCTGCATTGAAATGTATTAAAAACTACTGATGTATAGAATTAAACAAATTGGCTGAGAGGAATATGTTATAGGGCATGCCATGGTCAAGTTAATGGATGAATGGATGGATAGGTGGCTGAATGCATACAATTTTTAAAAGCTTTTATTCAGTTTCTTAGGTGCCATCTGCTGCCCTAAGTGCTGGGATACCAATACAAGAATTAAGAATGTTCTTGCCCTTAAGGATTTTATATTCTAACAGAATAAGACAATACATTAGGAGAGCAGTGGCCAGGGAAGAATGTTTTCACTTCCCATGTCGTAGATACAATGAGTAGAATCATAGGGCAATTAATTCACAATCCCTTTCTAGGAATATGAGGGTTGATTTGATTACTATGAGGGTGCCCCTTAGAATAGCACAAATCTTGAATGGTTACCTTTGTACCAGAATCCCCCAAACCCTTCTGTTAAACTCATGAGCATCTGCGTTCATTCTGGAACTGCTGCTTAACTTGCATACTCATTCCTGTGCCCCAGGCAGCAGGCATTTAACAGAGCTTCCTGCCTGGTACTAGGGAGCCTCCTGATTATTCTTCAGCACATGCCCTATGCTGTCAGCAGGGATAGAGAGGGTTTGCATTTCAACACTTTCTGGTGCTCCACTTATCCATTCTGGGTCTTCCTGGCAAATTTCCTCCAAAGACTCCTGCTTATGCTTGTCTGTTCCTGCCCCTTTGCATAGTATGGAACTATCAAGACTCCAAGAATGATATTAAACCTAAAACCAACCCAGCCACATTTCTGAAGGGGAGTTACAATTGCTGTTTTAATTATGTCATTTTGCTTTTCTTTGTTGGTTCCAGTAATCCAGTCCTGTAGATCCTCTACACTATCATCTAGGCAATGATCTCAAGAGCCTGGGGCTGAGGAGGAGGAAGAAGAGGAAGAGAGGAACTGCATTGTATTGCCAGCTATACTTGATGCTTTGGGGAAGGTTGTAGGATGGCTACACCCCAAATTCACATAGAAGAAGTGGTAAGTGGAGAAGGAGGGTTCTTAGGGGCAACCCCTCCGCCTGATGACCACCTTCTGAGTCTGAAGGTCCTCACAGAGAAACTGAGACTGCAGACCCGGAGGCCTTCCTACCTGGAATGGCAAGCCAAGCTGGAGGAGCAGACATGGAATTTCCCCAAGCCTACTGATGAGCAGGAGGGGAAAGAACCAGGGAAATCCAGAGAAGAGGAGTTGCCTCCCCTAAGGAAACTGCAACAGCAGTTACATGGGAGTAACAGCCAGGATCAGCCGCCTCTGACTACTAGAAAACTGGATAGCTTTGAAAGTATTGATGAAGCTTTGCATTGGCTAAGGAAGGAACTGGTGAGTAGTTTACCTTTCAATCCCTTTTAGGAAAAGAAAATATGTTGGCTCCATTCGTCCTCAATCTAAAAAATAAATAAATGGATGTCTAGCATGTTCCTCTTATATGAGGAGGAAATAATGATTTTTAAATTGAACAAGTCAACTAGGATGTTGTGGTCACCTCTATGAAAATAGAGAAGACAGATTTATTTGCACCCCTTTTGTTCTGACCCAAGCAGATTATGTAGCAAGAATTGTGTAATTCCTTTTACCCTTCCTCCATCCAACCTTATTTTCTAGAAATCAGGTGTTTAGTACCATTGTAAAAGCTGTTCTTTTTGGTAACAATGAGTCTGTCCCTCCCTTCACATTTAGCCTCCTGTTTTTCATCCAAGCTTTTACCCTTCCTTTGTCCAACCTCTTTACCATGGCTGTGATGGTAGCAAAAAGGTATTGTAGAAAGAGCATAGAAGTTGGATTTGGAAGACCAGTGCTTAAGGGAGGTAGTGCTGTTTGGTGGAAAGAATACTGGATACAAATCCACACTCTGTTCTTAATAATAAAGAATATGTGTGTCTTTGGGCAAGTCACCTAATCTCTAGATCCCTGTTCCTAATCAAATGAGAAGTTTGAGAAGTAGAGGACTTTTGATTTTGCTTGTTCTGATTGTTGTTGTTGAGTTGTTTCAACTCCATGCCTCCATTTAGGATTTTCTTGGCAAAAATACTGAGATGGTTTGCCATTTCTTTCTCCATCTCACTTTGCAGATGAGGAACTGAGGCAAACAAAGTTAAATTAAGACTTGCCTACAGTCACACAGCTAGATTTAAACTCAGATCTTCCTGACTCCAGCACCAGTACTCTATCCTATTTGCCCAAAGGGGATTTCTGAAGTACTCTTTAATTTTTAACTTATGATTCTATGATCCTAACTCCCACTGTGTCTCTGACTAGCTCTGTGACTTTTGGTTCTGGTTGATTCAATGGGGATAACCGTTTTTGGACCATTTGCCTATCTCTCAGGATTGTTGGAAATTTCATTAATGAGGATGATCATAAATGAGAAGTGCTTTTTAATATGCTTTATGAATGAGTTATAATTAACCAGAATACTCTATCTCCCCCCCTTCTCTAGCTTCACTTTCATTGAGGTTTTCCTGTAGCATTTCAAAGACAGATAATAATGACTACTTTTACCTGCCAATGAAGAATTAAAGCTGGTACTCAATGCAAGCTAAATATACAGCTGCTACCATGGTCTGATATAGGACGGTTCTGAAAAACATTATGTGTGGAGCCTTCATCCAGACCAATTAGCTTTTCTGATGAGGATTTTAAACATTGTATTAACTGGAAGGGGAAAACCCTTAGGTAGCTGCAGCATTAGCAGGGATTAGTTTAGCTGATTCACTATAAAACCCTTTTTGTTTCAAACTTGTTGAAAATCCTGGCTGTCATAGAATGCAAAACTCAATAAAAGGAAGGATAGATCTCCCTTTAAGTTTCACTGGGACTTGGGTTCTGTTACTTATTTTGGACTGGACCTTTGATTTCATTTATGTAGGGACCTCCAGAAGCCAATATAGGTCTAAAAGTAGTCTTCCATGGGCTGTTTTTAAAGAGTTGCCTAGGGCAGTGAGAGATTAAGTGACCTGACTTTGGTCACATGACCACTATCTTTCACAGACTGAACTCAGGTCTTCATGAACCCTGAAGGCCACTTTTCATCCACTATCTACTATCCATATTATTCTTCTGATATCATTTTGAATATTAATTCTCCCTATAGACAATAGAGAAGGTATGAGAGACTGGTCTGAATTTGTTCTTACTTCAGCACCCCACATTCCTCATACCAGCTTGTCATTTGTCTTTCTTGGTTTCTCTCAAACTAGAGAACTGACAAAACACACACACGTTATAATCCAACCCTTGGCCATCATGATTTGATTTTTACATAAGAGATTTTATTTTTTAATTGGTTTTATACCCTTCACAATCTCCAAACTAAGAAGCCAAAACTTGCCTTGTGAGACTCTGAAAGAGAGAAAGATGGGGAGTCAGGAGGTCTAGATTACAGGCCCAGCTCTTCCACTAACTAGCTATATGAATTTGGGCAGGGCACAAACTCTGAGCCCTAAGTTTTCTCTTTTGTAAAATGAAAGGTTAGTCTAGAATGATTATCTCTGAGATACTTTTCAGTTTTAACATTTTTCAATAAATAGCCCAGATAAATTCTTCATTCAAGTGCAAATCTCCAAAGTAATTTTTAATATATGCAGGTTGATTTCATCTCCAATCTTCAGATCCAAATGCTGGAAAATTGAGCTTTATATTAGGTTGCACTCCACAAGCATACATGAGATAAGCTGAGGAGGAGATCACTTGAAAGTTTTCTAATTGACTGGAGAAAGTCAAACCTTAGGTGAAGAATCGACTGTATGTCATTTCCAACATGGAACAGCTGTGAATAAATCATCAATAGATACATACATACATACATATACACACAGTTACATAGATAGATATAGATACATAGAAAATTGATGACAATCTTAGAAAAAAAGATCTATTTATACTTTTACAATCTGAATCAATTCAAAGATGGATCCTCAGGGAAAGGCCAGGTTATTTCATTATATTATGATGCCTCATTTGTGAAACTATGAATAACATCAAATCCATGCTTCTTTTTTACTTCTCTTTTTTTGTTTATTCTCTGGAAACATGGACAGCTAGGTGGCAAAGTGAGTAGAGAACAGGATCTGGAGTCAGTCTCAGACAGTTATGAGCTTTTGTGATCCTGATCAATTCACTTAGCCCTCTTTGCCCCAGTTTCCACATCTGTAAAATGAGTTGGAGAAGGAGATGCAAACCACACCAGTATCTTTGCCAAGAAAACCCCAAATGGGATCACAAAGAATCAGCTGCAACTGAGATGACTGAATAACAAACAACCACAAGTCTGGAAATATATAGCCTCTTTAGAACCCAATTCAGAAATAGGAATGAACCAGTATTGGTAATATCTAAATGAGAAAAATCACTGAGGAAATCTGAGCTTTCTCTACAAATGGCTAGTCTTCTCTTGATTCCTTTGGCTTTCTTCTTAGTGGGTTTACTGCTGTTACTGCCCGAATGGACTGAGTTAAGCCCAGTAAAGCTCAGCATTCTGCCTTTTCATGATGTTAGTTCAGAGACATGGCTCCTTTCCCCAACTTACTTCCTCCATGTCTGAGTATACTTGCTATATATGGACCAGCCCTTCTTCATTTTCTTTAGCTAATATTTGTAAAATTCTTAGCATTTTAGGTACACCATAGATGCTTAATAAATGATTATTTCTTTCCCTTTACTCCATTAAAACAACTTGAAACTATAACTGCTTGAAACTATAACATTTGTATAAAAAGAAAAGATACATAGATCCTTTGGGTAAACAAGCTGATACTAAAGAATCTTTGAAGTAATCAAATGTTGATTTAGCATAGTCCCTACCTAAACATGGTCTGTGACATTTTTTGGTTAAATAAAATAAAATATAATATTTCCCCCATGATTAATATAATCAAACCACCTTTCGTCTTCTCTATCAACCACTCTTCTCTTCCCCTCACCAGAAATAATCTTTTATCATACACACATACACACACACACACACACAATGTCTCATTTTCCCTTTTATTGTAAAATTTCTTTTAGGCCTCTTTAATGTCAGATAATTTAGCCCATTCTAACCCCTTCTTTCCCCTTCTCCCCAGGCATTCTTTCTCATCCTTTAATTTTATTTTTTTATGTAATCATACTATCACATTGAACTTACCTCTCTGCTCTCTATTATACTCCTTCTAGCTGTCCTAATAATGAGAAAGGTTTTAGGAATTATAAATATCATTTTCCAAGGTAGCAATGTCAGTAGTTTAACCTAATCAAATACTTCATGATTTCTCTTTGCCTTTTAATGCTTCTTTTGTGTATTGTATTTAAAAAGACAAAGTTTCTGTTCAGCTCTGATCTTTTCATCAGGAATGTTTGAAAGACCTCTATTTCATTGAATACCCCCTTTTTTTTTTTCACCTGAAGGATCATACTTAGTTTTACTGGGTAGGTGATTCCTAATTGTAATCCTAGCTTTTTTGCTCTCTGGAGTATCATATTCTAAGCCCTCAGGTTCTTTAAGATACTAAATGTTTTGTAATCCTGACTCTGGATCCACAATATCTGAATTGTTTCTTTTTAGCTACTTGGGAAATCTAAGATGTGGTTAAAATATTCTCGGGAGTTTTCATCTTGGAATCTTTCAGTACATTCTTTCCGTTTCTATTTTACTCTCTGGTTCTTGAATATCAGGACAATTTTCCTTAATTTCTTGAAAGATGATGTCTAGGCTCTTTTTTTGATCATGACTTTCAGTCATTCTTAAATTATTTCTCCTGCATCTATTTCCCAGGTCAGTTGTTTTTTCCAATGAAATGATTTACATTTCCTTCTATTTTCTTATCCTTTTGTTTGATTGTTTCTTGATGTCTCATAAAGTAATTAGCTCCCACTTGCCAAATTCTAACTTTTAAGGAATTATTTTCTTTAATGAGCTTTTGTACCTCCTTTTCCATTTGGCCAATTCTGCTTTTCAAGGAATTCTCTTTATTGGATTTTTGTGCCTCCTTTTATTCTGTTATTTTCTTCAGTATTTTTTGTGCCTCTTACCAAGCTGTTGACTCTTTTTTCATGATTCCCTTGCATCATTCTCATTTCTGCTTCTCTGCAGCTGCAAGCTTTAATGTGCTACTGCTCTTCCTCCTACTGGGAGTAAGATCCAAAATTGTGATTCACATTCATGTGTAGGCAATGCAACAGAGTCCTGCTGATGGTGCCAGCAAAGGGACCCCTGTAAATTTCCTTCTGACCACTTGGCTTATCCTTTTACCATCTATAAGCATCTGGGAATAACCATTGTTGCCTATGAGTCAGTTGCCTCAAGACCTGCTCCTGGTTTGCTGGGACCTATTCTGTGCTAGCATAGCTGGGCTGGACTGTGACTCTAGTTCTGGTGCAACAGAACTTACATGATGACCTTCTGTTATTTGGGCTGGAAAATTGTTTCACTCCATTTTTTGTGAGTTCTGCCACTCTAGAATTTGTTGAAAGTCATATTTAAAAGTATTTGGAGCAGTTTGGGGAAGAACCTAGGCAAGTTCCTGACTTTAGACTCTACCATCTTGACTCCAAACTGGCCCTGTAAGTTGTAAATGAATTTTTTAGTACCCAAAATTATGAGATAAGAATAACTCTATTCTGAACTGAATTAACTCAAAGAGCATAACTCCTTTCCTCAATCTCTATTTGTATGTTCATTTATATGCAGAAACCAGTACATATGTATATGGACAAATAGGAACTGCTCAAAGAGAGAGGTCCATTTGGAGGTTAAAGAGTAATGAAGTTAATTTCAAAGTATTTAGCTTAACAAAAAATAGTGAGTTACAAACAACAAAAAATTAATAATATTCTCTGAGGGATTTTTATATAAAATTAAAAATTCTAAAAATAATTTAATTAAGAAACATTGTAGCTATTGATTGAATAAAATGTGTTTTAAAAATACACACATCTTTGAGCTAGAACTGTCACTAGAGGTTAGCTATTACTTAAAACATGCATTGGGGGTAGAGAAGTGATGCAAAACCTAACAATCCTTTTAATAAATGGTTATGTTTTTCATGCTAGAAAACTGTTTTCACACAGATATTTATTTTGTGATACATCAAGTCACCTGCATTACAATGAAGACGGAACACCTCAAGGCACCAAAATGATCAGTTAGACAACAAACATTTATTAAACACTATGCTTGGCACTGGAGATACAAAGGCAAAAGTGAAATGGTTCCTGTCCTCAAGGGGTTTAGGTTCTAATGAGGGATGCAATATATCCATACACAAAACACACATACAGAACATTCAATATAATTTTTCAGGAAAAGTCACTGTGAGGTCAGAAAAGGACTTATATAGAAACATTACCATTCATAAATTTTGAGTTCCGACATTACCACCAGGAAGAAGAGTCGATGATAATGTGAGCCATAGATGTGCACTATGTTTCTATGTATAGAAGGTGACACTTGAGTCATAAAGGAAACTAGGGGCCAAAAGGCAAAGATGAGGAGAGTTCTGAAAATGGAGGACAATCCCTGCAAAAGTCAGAGTGCTTGGGCCATGGAATATATATTGAGGGAGTAATGTCAGTCAGTGATATTGGAAACACACCCAGATGGAACCATGCTGTGAAAAATTCAAAAATCAAATAAAGCAGTTTATGTTTTAAATAACATAAATAATAATAAACAAACATAAATAATAAATAACAATAAACAAAATAAACATGTTGAGAGATGAGAAGGAGCCACTGGAGTTTATTGGAGATGGTCAGATCTACCTATCAGGCAATCACTTTGGTGAATTAGAATGTGGGATGAGAGACTCAAGGGAAGGAGACCAGTTAGAGAAAGTGATTGAAATAATTCAGGTAGGAGATGATAAGCATCTGAACTAGGGTGAAATTATATAGAGAAAGTAACAAAAGAAAGACTAGTGGAGAGAGAAATAGCAATATTTGGCAATTGATTGGATATGTGAAGTGAGAGAGAATAGGGAATTGAGGATGACTCCAAGGCTGCAAATCTGGGTGACTGAAAGCAATATTGGTGCCTTGGAAACAAATAGGAAAGCATAGAAGAGGTGTGTCTTTGTAGGGAAGGAAAAGATAATGAATTCTGTTTTGGAAATATTAAGTTTTAAAACTCAGGGAATGCAATTTTCAAACCTTGTATAAAAGCTTTGTTCTTCCTCTGCTTTGAACCTACATTTTAAAATTCAGTAAAATATGTTCAAATTAATTTTATTGTATTTTAATCACTGAATCAATTTCTCTGTATTTGGACAGGTCTCATCTACTAGAGTTTAGAACCATTTGCAAACATTTAAGTAGATAGGCCTCAATAGCTAGCTATATAGTAAAAGGATAAAAGACTGGGATCTGAAAAGGCCATTCCATCATTCATATGTCATATCCATGTGGCGCTCAACCATAAATTACATTGAGCTTCTTACTGAACTCAGTAGGTAACTGGTACAATCATAGATTACATGCCTGGAAAAAAATAATTGAGCAATTCTATGAAAAAATGCTTGATTTGGAGCCAGAGGACCTGGGTTCAAATTCTGTCTCTGGTGCTTTCTATTTCAAAGACTTGCCCAAAGTCACTTAAGTTCCCTTGTCCTCATTTTTCTCATCTGCAAAATGATTAGATTGTAGTAAATAGCTTCTAAGTCCCTCCAGGCTCCAGATCTAGGAGTCTATGAGCCTAAGGCTTCTAAATTCAGAAAATTTAGGTCCAGAAGGAGCTTCTGGTCTCATTGAAACACCCTTCCTCCAATGGGAGTACCTAAATGCACAGGACCCTACAGTGTCCTTCAGGGAACATCTCTGCTTGTTCACATTTATCAGGATTCCTTTCATAGTTAGAATAGTGCTTCTATGTATGTAAGTAAAATAAAATATATAGGATTAAAAAGGAAACCAATTATATTGAAAGATAGTTGTTTTAAGTTTACAGACCATAGGTTAAAAACCCCTTGATATGTCCTTAAACCTTCACCAGCCCTGGAAAATTAGTATTAAAAAAAAAGACAATCCTACAAGATTATAGACATACAAGGCCATCTAATTAAAACCTCCTCATTTTACAGATGTGGAAACTGAGGCCTAGAGAGATAAAGAGACTTGTATAAGATCATGTAGGAATGACAGAGACAGAATTTGCCCCAGCTTTGGCTCTTTCCATCTATTAGGAATCATGTCCCAAGACAGTTTTAGGAACAGGAGAGTAAAGTTAATTCTTATGATAGTATTAACTTTACTTCACCACTAACAGGATGCACGCCCTAACTGGCTCTCAGAAGCTGATTTACAGCCTTGCTATTCCCCCAGACAGACCCTGGGCCAGTGGGAGCAGGTGTTGTGCAATTCTGCATGCTCTGTTCTGCCTAGGTTGGTAAAAAGCATCACCGCCAGTGCTCTGCTCATCAGTCTTGTCAGGTTTCAGGGGTGATGCAGCTAGTGTCAAACAGGGAGCTGGAACATAGCAGGAGGGCTCCAGCAGGAGGACTCCAGAGGAAGGGCAGGGGTCAGAGATGGCTGGACTCTGTGTCCTTGCTCTCAAGCTGAGCTTGGAATCCAGAACATTCATGAAGAGAATTCAATCATCCTTTGGGTCTGGCCTCTGACCAGTCCTGTGTTCATCATCCACATTCCCACAGGCTTCCTCCCTAAGCAGATTAGAGTTTAACTCAAAATGAAAGAGGTTCTTCTCTTCTTTTTCTCTGAGCTTGGGTTGAAATGGATCTTTTGTCAGAATGATAGAGGGAGAGAGGGAGAGGAGAAAAGAAAGAGGAGAAGAAGAAAAAGGGAGAGGGAGAGAAAGAGAAGAAAAAGAGAAAGGAGAAAGAGAAGGGGAAAAGAAAGGACAAGAGAAGGAGGGAAAGAAGAGGGTAAAAGGGAAGAGAGGAGTAGACAGAAAGGAAGATGAAGAA
>JAJPUD010006507.1:34999-67270 GCA_023553655.1 Myrmecobius fasciatus
ATAGAGGAAAAATAGAGAAAGGAAGGAGAAAGAAACAGAGATAGAGGACAAAGTGAAGGAGGAAAGGAAGAAGAAAAAAAAAGCCTTATGATTTCTACATGAGAAATGTCAAACAAGTGAGTCCTGGCTGAACAAAATTAAAATGTAGTTGGGAAATATTTAACAAAATAATTTTAAAATGCCACGTTACATAATATTAATATCTGGTTTTCAAGTTAATCTGCTGCTGCAAGAATCCTTATATAGGGTTCAATGACTCCATATGTATTTGAGTTTGACACCCCTGGTCTACATGATGCCAAAATACAGATCAAAACTGTGAATAAAAAATATCACCTATCCAAATGCTTCGTTCATCTGGCTATCTAAGGTTTTTTTGTTTGTTTGTTTGTTTTTAAAACCCAGGTATCCTGAATCATAGATGCAGGCTCAGAAAGTTGAAAGTTTCCAGTATGATGAAAAGATGGTCCAGAAAGTTTTTCTCCCTCCCACTCATTTCTGACAACTATAGAATTCTCCTAAAGACTTTGTCTACATAATGCCAAACACTTGGTTGAAAAGAGGAGAAAAAAATCTCCTTGGTAGTCTCTTTAGTTTCCTTATTTTCAGAACCTGTTGTGATAGAGGATGCATAATTAGACAAAGCTTCTTATGAGCAGCAGCATTGATAGAAGGATCCACTTGAAAATTCACTGCATTTGGAATCAAGAGTGGAGGTTACAATCCTGGCTCTGTTAAAGCCTATGTGGTCTTAGATAAATCATTTAACTTCCTTTTCTGTCAAATAATCAAATGATACTAGATGACCTCTGCTCTAAGCCTAAAATCTCTTAATGTGGAAAGAGCCCAGAATTAAATGTTCCAAGATCTGGCCATGCTTTTATTTACTGCATCACTACTCTCCTCAAAGTCCCGTTTTCCAAATGTCTCAACAGTAGGCTGGTCTTTCTAATGTACAACTCATTTCCTAGTGAACCCATTCTTCCTCTTAATTTCCCTGTTTCTGTTCCAAGTAGCATCATCTTCTAGCTCCACTCTGTTTGCAATATAAGATTTATCATTCTCACCCCTCATATCTTGTCAGGTATCAAATCATGTGAATTCTACCACCTTAACATCGCTGGCATTTGACTCCTTTCTGTTTACACAACCACCACTTTTTTTTAAAGCCCTCATCACCTGCACTGTTGCAATAGCCTCCTACCTGGTCTTATGGCTCCCATTCTCTTTCCTCTCTGACTCATCTTTTCTGAGTTGCCAAACATATTCCTAAAGCACATCATTCATTGTGTCATTTTCCTGCCCAAAAAGCTTTAGTGGCTATCTAGCGACTTCAGGATAAAATACAAATTCCTCTCTTTGGCATTTAAAGTCCTCCACAATCTGATCTCAGCCTATTTTTCTATTTTATCCATCACTAGCCTCCAGCTCCACCAAGCACACTGCCTCTATACCCTAACCAAACTGAACCATTTGCTACTCTTCATAGATGGCTTCCCCCATGCCTGTAATATCCTCCCTTTTCACATCTATCTTTTGGAACTCTAAGGTTCACTGAAAGTGTGATGTCTTACCAAAAGTCTTCCTGGTCTCCCCAGTTATTAGTGCCTTTCTGGAACTATGTAGTTCACAGAATCACAGAATTTTAAAGTTTGAAGAGATATCTGAAGCTAAAGGTATTCCCTAAAAGGAGCCCTCTCTATATATTCAATAAATAGCTCTCTAAGCTCCGATCAAAGACTTCCAGAAAACACTATTCTGTTGAGACAGGTCTCTTAACCTCTTGTCTTAAGATAAGGAGAGAAAATAAAGAGAGAAAAAAAAGACTATTCCAAGTCTCCAGTCTCCTGTTAGAAGAAAAGAATGTTATTCATTTGGGCACCAGTCTCCTGATTTTAGAGTAAAAGGAGAAAACTCCAACATACCAGGTTTCTGGCTTGGTCTTCTGCCTCCTCATGGAGAAGAGAAACACCATTTTCAATTAAGTACCAAATTCCTCCCTTTCAGGGAAGAGGAGAAAGACTTGAGTTTTACCTCCTGCCTTAAAAGGAATAACACCATTCCTTCAAATCCCAGAACTTGTCCCTTCCCTGGAACTGCCTAAGACCAAACCACTATGGGCAATACAATGAAAACCTATCTGAAATATTCCCTCAGTGACTAACATACTTCCCTCATGTTTAGACTCACTATCCCAATGATTCTGAATCTTAGTTGCCATTGAAACCCCATTCTCAATTCCACACTACCTGATCCTTTGTTCCTATTCCCCTCAACTCAACCCATCCACCCATCCAAAGCTACTCCTTTCACTGTGCTCTCTGGAATATCTCTTTATAGGTAATAGATTTGCTTTAATCTTAATTTCTTTTTCCTTTCTTACTCCTATCTTCTGGCTCTCAGAAAAACTTGCATCTTTCCTGACTGCATAGCATCCCTGGCCTTCCTTTCTAGTCCTGGCTTATTTTCACTCATTCTCCTGATTAGTTGAGGTAGGCGATGTTGGAATATACCTTCTTCCCATTGCCACTTTCAGGTTTTCCATCAATACTCAGTAACCTCTGCTCTTTTGAGGTTCATTCAGTCCATTGCTACAATCCAAAGTTCTGATAGCTGTTACAGACCTCCAAGACACTCTTTTCTTTCTCAGTGAGTTCAGTACTTGATTCACAGTCTTTCTCTTCTCATCTCTTCCTGCTCAAATGCTAAGGAACTTCAAGTCTATGTGTTTATACTCTCACAAACACCCAAGCCTCATCATCATTCAATTTCCTTATCTCACACGAACTAATCCTTCACCCTACTTCTGCCAAACACAAAGCTGTCCATATCCTTGGTCTTTACCATCATCTACGTATGTACCATTTCCATATTAATGAGCTCAGAAATTCCCTAATCTGATTACAATCTGTATTTCCATCTTTCTTCTCTCTTTCTGCCTTGCAGTTTCAAACCCTGTTCAACATCCACACTGTGACCTTCAAACCCTCAGTTCTCTCCCAGGCCATCATGGCTAATCAACTACTCTCTCTTCTCCTCCTCATCTTAACCCCTTGATGAGCCAGTTCAAATCCACCTTGTCTTCTTTTGAATCCCTTGCCTCCTTATTCTATCACTAATCTTGCTTTGCCAAGTTTCAGCTTTGGATTCCTCCTACCATCCAGTGCCTTCACTCCTATTCACTGCTGGTCAAGGTTGGAGAAGACCATGGAATATATTGACTAGATCCAGTGCAAATTTATTATATGACACCAATTTGGCCCTAACTATGGCAAGACAATCATTTTATGCCTCCATCAGTAATCCAGTGGGAGCAGCTATACAGTACAGTGGATAAATAATTGGGCCTGGAACCAGAAAGACTCATTTCCTAATTCCAAATCTGACCTCCGACATTTAGTAGCTATGTGACTATGGACAAGTCAAGTAAACCCTGTTTACTTAAATTTCCTTATCTGTAAAATTAACTGGAGAAGGAAATGTCAAACTACTCCAGTATCTTTGCCAAGAAAACTCCAAATGGAGTCATGAAAAGTCAGACATAACTGCAAAGAAAAAGTATTGTTATTGTTGTTATGTATTTAACCCCTGACTTCAGAAATAATTCCAAAAGAGCCATCATCCTACCTCTTTAAGACCTGTCAAACAAATTGATGCTATATCACTTCTCCCTTTTATTGCCTGACTCTTTGAGAAGGCCAGCAACTATAATAGATGCCTCCACTCCCTTTTCTTTAACTTTTTTTTAACTATAGTTTTGTATCAACCCAAACTATTCTTTCCAAAGTTACCAAATATCTTTCAATTGCCAAATCCAGTGGTCTTCTTTTAATCCTTACCCTTCTTGATCTTTTTGCCATTGATCCCTCTCTTCTCTCTAAGTTTCTGTGACACTCTTGAATCCTGGTTCTCCTTCAACATGACTACTTCTCAATCTCTTTTGCTAGATTTTTGTCCAGGTCCCGCTTGCTAAAAGTGGGTGTCCCCTAGGACACTCTCCTGGACCCTTTATATATACTTTATCTCTTTTTTCCTTTTATACTATTTTATTTGGTAATGACATCAGCTTCAATAGTTTCAATGATCATCTCTATGCTAATGATTCTCATATCTACTAAGCCAATCTTAACTCTTAACTTAATTTTCAGAATTATATCTAGTTGCCTATTAGACAACTCAAACTGGATGTCACGTAGCCATCTTAAACTCAACAAGTCTAAAACTGAACTTGTTATCCTTTCTCCATAAAGCTCCCCTCTTCTTAAATTCCCTATTATACTGTTAAGGACACTGACATGCTCCAGGTCACCCAGACTCATAATCTGGTATCATCTTCAGCTCCTCACTCTTTCTCACCTCCCATATCCAATCTGTTTCCAAGTTCTCTCGATTTTACTTCTATAGCATTTCTCATACAAGCTCCTTTCTCTTTTCTGACATTGTCTTGGAGCAAGTCCTAATGACCTTACAATAAGGACTAATTGCAGTAGTTTGCTGGTTGTTCTGCATGTCACAAATCTCTCCTCATTATAGCCCAGACCTTACTCAGCTCTCAAAATAATATTCCTGAATTGCTATCTGATAGTGTCTTCCCTGACTCCTCCCTAATTCAATAAACGTTACTGACTCTCTATTATGTTCAGGATCAAATATGAAATCCTCTATTTAGCATTTAAAGTTGTTATCTATGCTTCCTCTTCTTATGCCTTACCTTCTGCCTCCTACCTGACATGGGTTTCCTTAACTATTTCTCTCAAAAGACATTCCATCTTTTGACTCTTGGTCTTTTCCCTGGCTCTTCCTCATGCCCTCCTATCTTTACTTTTTATTTCTTTCATGTCTCAGTTAAATTTAATCTTCTCTAAGAAGTCTTTCCTGACACCTCCCCCCCCAATGCTGATGCCTTCCTTTTATTGATTATCTCTAATTTATTCGTAAATATCTTGTTGGCCCATAGTCGTCTTCATATTGGCTCCTCCATTAGATCGAAATCTTAAAAGCAAGGATTCTCTTTTGTCTTTTTTTTTTTTTTGTATCCCCAACACTTAGAATAGTGCCTGGCACAGAACAGATGCTTAATAAATGCTTATTGACTGACTACCTGCCTGATTTCATTGATAGGCTCTACTTTCTGAGGCAGAACATTGTAATTTTGAAGAGTTCTAAATGTTAAGCAGCTTTCCTTGACATTGGTTTTTGGAGTTCCCACTAATCATTCTTGGTTCTATCTTTTGGAAATAAACACCACAAATCTGATCTATCTCCCATATGAGAGATCTTTAGACATTTGAAAATAAGTTTCATGTTCTCTGAATCTCCCTTTCTCCAGGTTAAACATTCCTGGTTTCTTCAATTGCTCTTTATGTGACATGGACTAAGTAACAAGGGACTAGGCTCTTCATTGCTCCAACCCTCAATTTCTTCAAATTTAAAATTATGAGATTGAACTGGCTTTTTTAAGTCTATGAATTTATTATACTTTATTATGATCTTAAGTGACTGGTATCTCTGACTTTATAAATAATTAAAAAACAAAACAAACAAAACTAAAACCAGTCCCTGAGGGAAAGGAGAAAGCAGAGGGAAAAAAAAGGCAAGGTGAGAAATATCTTTTCCATCTTCCTGATTTTTCTGATTGCCTCAAAAAAAAGCAAAATGGCAGCAATACCTTTACTTTCCCTTACACTAAATATGGCTCAGGCTTAATCAAAGAGAAAAACCAAATACTCCTTTCTCCATATTCCTTGACTTGTTCTTCCTCCAACTAACCTCCAAGATCTAACCATGAGAACACACTAGCTCATTCCTATTCAAAACAAAAATCTCATTGCATTAATTTCCATTACAAAGAAGGATACCATATAGCTAAATAACCCCATATCTCCAGGACAATCAGATCATCCTTGTAGTCAGTGACTGTTTTATTTTTGTTTTCATATTTCTGGTGCTTAGCACCATGCTTTGCACACAGTAATGCTTAGAAAGCACCTGTTGATTTGAACTGAATGCTCTAAACTCATGAGAAAATATATGGCATTTATATAGCTTCAAGAGTCTATTCATAATTTCATCTGATTCTTACCATAACCTAATGAGATATGTATTATGAGTTAATCAATCAGGAAGCCCTTGTTAATTACTAGTTATCATATGTAAGGCACTGTGTCAAAACACTGGGGATATAAAGACAAAAGGCATCTAGTCCCTATTCTCAAGGAGTTCATAGTCTAATGATGGAGACATTTGCACATGTAAAAATATACAAATAAATACATGATGAAAACAAAATTTGAAAAATTACTTTGGTGGTATTATCACCATTTTATAGATGAGGACACTGAAGTTCAGATATATACCTATTAAACTAGGATCTGATCCTAATTGTCTCATAACTCCAAGTCCAGAATTTTTCCATTGTTTCCTTCTACCTCAAAATAATAATTTTTTTTAAAAAGGAAAGAGTTCAAGCAAGCAAACAAATGTTATTGATCAGATTGCAGTAAATACAATTGTCCCTCCCAACTCTGTGCATTTTCATTGGTTATCCTGCATGCCTGTAATTTTCTTCTTTACTGACTATCGTTTCTTTGGCTTTCTTCACATCTCAGTTAAAATCCTGTCTTCTACAAGAAACCTTTCCTCATCTATTTTAATACTAATACTTTCCATCTGAGATTATCCTGTATAAATTTGTACACAGATTTTGTTTATTTGTTTGTTTTTGCATATTGTAATCCCCATTAGGGATTGTTTTTACTTTCTTTGATATCTTCAGTGCTTAGCACAATACCTGGCACACACCAGGCACTTAATAACTGCTAGTTGATTAGGGAAGACAACAAAGTCCCACATGCTTAGGACAGCTACAGGGAGCTAAACTGCCTGCTTCCCTATAACAGTAAGATTTTTAAACTTCTCTCACCAAGTCAATTACAGTAATTAAAGGTTTAGCTGGAGAACAAACCACACCCCTAAGAACCAAGTAAATGTTATTTTCTCTTCTCTGAAAAAAATCTGTTGCACCAAAATGGGACGTGCCTTTGCTCAGGCCACCCGAAGTGAAAGATCAGGATAACATTGCATTGTTCCCATAATGAGCCAGGAATGAGGTGAAAAAATAATTTGGAAAATTAATAATCACCAGGTAGCACACCTTGGGGACAAGCCTAATCCCAAGGGTAAGGCTTACATAGGTTCTTTATCCTATTTAGGAAAAAAAAATAGAAGCCATGTATAACAGAAAACATCCTATAATCAGTCCAAGGCAGTTCAATCCAAACACTGCTTTCATAAATATTTACTATACAAGTCATTAATGTTTCTGGATTTCAGTTTCCTCATCTGTAAAATGAAGTAAAAAGAAGTCCTTTATAGTTCTAATCAGCTATGATGCATTATTTTTAACTGTCTGTGTGAGCCTGGACAAATGTTTTTCCTTAATCTGTCTGTGAAATAGAAGAGAAATTGGGTTTCAAATCACTCCATTCTCCTCAAGATTGCACTGGTTTTTTTTTAATATTTTTAAAAAAATATTTAAGACAAATACATTCAAAATCTATGGGACAGTTAGAGCAGGAAAACCTGCTTTAGCTTCCTCGATGGATGGCTGTAGCCTCTGTCTGGTACTCCAAGGTGCTTTGTTCAAATCCACTTGGCTCAAGCACCAGGAAGTTTCACCATTAACAAAGGTATACTACATAGCTTAGTCATGACTTCATAAAAGCAGCAAAACAATTGCTCTCTACAAGTTGAGGCACAGAAAACAGAAGGAAGAACTCAGGAAATCTGTGGGGGGAGGCAGCAAGCCCAGGTCGTTAAGAAAGCCTGTTTTGCCCCAACATCATAGTTCTAGAAGGACTAAAGCACATCAGAGATCTAGTGTCCCTGAGAAAAATATGACACCCAGAATGTCTATATAGAGGAGGGACATAAGTCTTCAAGACTGACTTATTATCTAAGAAATGAATATTTAAAAAATATAAGATAATATGTGCAAAACATTTTGCAAACTTTAAGATGATGTACAAATGTCAACTGAGAGGGAGTGTAGAATAGTAGAAAGGGAAGTTAGAGTCCAAGTATAAATCAGTTGGAGTCCTCAGTATAAATCTTCTGTTACTTGCTATTTATGTACCCTTGGAAAAGTCACTTAGCAGGTATGAACCTCAGTTTTCTAATTTGGAAAATGAAGGAGTTGGACTAAATGATTTCTGAGTCTTCTACCTTTAAATTCTATGACTAGATCCTATAATCCTTTCTTCTCTAAATAACAAAGTTTGAAAATTGTTCTGCAGACATTATTCATACAATTCTTACAACATTCCTATGAAAAGGATAACATTGTTACCCCCATTTTCCAGATAAGGCAATTGAGACTTAGAGGTTAACATAGCTAGTAAACTAGTAAGCATCAGAGGCAGGATTTCAACCTGTTTTCCTGGTTCTTGGGGCAGCAGTAAATGCTTTACCTAAAATTACATGACAAAAACATGGACCAAAAAACTGATCATGGTATAATCAATGGACATTAACCAGTAGCATATTATAAAGAAAGAATACAAGAACTGGAATTAAATGGCCTGGGGGTAAGTCTTTATTATGACAAAAATTAGCAGTGTGATCTTGGCCAAGTCATGTTTCTACAATTTATTTATCTGGAAAACAGGAATCACAATACTTTGTGACAGTGTCATTGACAGCAAGTTGTTACAATGTATAGAGCTCTGGGGTCTGAAGAAGGAAGAACTGGCCTCAGGCATTTCTTAATTGTGTGATCCTGGGCAAGTCATTTTATCTCTTATCTAACTCAGTCTCCTTAATTATAAAATGAGGGTAATAAATATCACTTACCTTCTAGGATTGTTGTGAGAATCAAATGTGATAATTGTAAAGCATTAGCATAGTGCCTGGCACATAATAAGAACTACATAAATATTATTATTATTAATTTATTAAATGAGGTGAGGTTCCCAAACAAGTACTACTCAAATGAAGGGCATTTTTACTAAAAAAAATCATTCCCTTTTCTCATATGGGGAATACTGAAAAAATAAGAACTTGCTATTAGATCACAAAACATGTGATTGGCAGAAAAGGCTTTAGGACCCCTCTCCTCCAATTTCCCAGGGCAGAGCTACATTAGTATGTCCAGTATCTGTCTCCATTGCCAAGGCTGGGTCTCTGCTACTGCATCTGTCTTTGGTCCCATGTCTATTAGTATGATATCTTTGTTTTTGTCTCTGGGACAAATGAGTTTGTGCATTTTAAGCCTCTTCCTAGATAGGATAATCTTCTCTTTAGAAAAAGGGAGTCTCTCACTTATTGCCAACCCTGTGCTAATTTTTGACCCCCAGGCAGAGATGCGTTTGCAGGATCAGCAGTTGGCCCGGCAGCTGATGCGCCTCCGCAGCGATATCAACAAGCTGAAGATAGAGCAAACCTGCCACCTCCACCGGAGGATGCTCAATGATGCTACTTATGAGCTGGAGGAGCGGGATGAGCTGTCTGACCTCTTCTGTGATTCCCCCTTGGCCTCCTCCTTCAGCCTCTCTACCCCACTTAAGGTCATTGGAGTGACCAAGATGAACATCAACACCCGCAGATTTTCCCTCTGTTGAAGGAGAATGAGATTGGAGATCACCAGAAGGGGAGTGGTAGCAGTAAAAGGTTGGCAGGGAGATACACAAGCTCAGATGCCCATCAGCAGTGAGATAAGTTCCAGGTGGAGGTAGAGGAGTTCCTGAACACAGAAGATTTCTGCTTTCCTGAGGAACCTCCAGGTCTTGGCTGGAGTGACTTGGATCCACCAGAAATAAGGAATTAATACTTTCAGGTAGATGTTATTGGGATCATAGAAGCCTTCAAGACTTCTTATTTGCTTAATATCTGAATGATCCTTCTATAAAGCTCTTATACTAGTGATAGTGCTGTAAGAGATTGGTTCCTTCCAACCTCCTAGTCTAGCCTCCCCTCCATTCCATGCCCATGTGCCTGTGAACACAAATCACTGGTGCTATGACCAGGGCTCCAAAGGGATGAAAAAGTCCCTCTGCCCCAGGCACTGTGGCCCTACCCTAATTGCCAAAGGATCTCCATGGGTATCAAATATAATGTACCCCCAAAGTATAGGAAGGTAATTCTTGTGCTTGGTGTACCCATCTCAGTGTCAGTGTCCCTTCAGTGTTGATCTTAAAGTATTCTCCATGTATTCTAATCTAATCAACAAGCATTCATTAATGTTTGAGGTACTGTGGTACCTCAACAAAACAAAAATGTTTTCCCCAAGGAGTGCATTCTTCTGAGTGAGTGATAGGGCTCTACTACTTAAACAGTTAGGTAGCAGATACACTTTTACCTAGGCCTTCTTGGAAAGGGAACTCCTAGAACCAATATCTAGGATCATGTGTTCCTGGATGCTGGCACTATAATACAAGAATAAGATCCTTTTGGCAAAGCTAGTCAAAACTTTTGCCAGTTTTTGATTCAGGTTCTTAGGTAGCAGTCGAAAGAGATACCATTTCTGCTACATAGTCTGATGGGTCCTCTCCAATGTAACAAGTTAGGGACAGATGCTGAATTTAGTTTTTATCGTCATTGAACGGGAAATACCCAAGAGAACCTCCAAAGAGGCCTTGTATTGTTCCCATTTCTTTATTTCTCCCCTTTGTGCCCAAGGGATCACCATGAAGACCACAATTGGTTACATTCAATTTTTCCCTTTAGGGTACTCATAGACTTACCTGGTGACTACCAGAAAATGCCTCTTCTCTGAGCACCTCCCTAACCTTATTTCCATTTTTACTGCCTTCCACAAAGACAATCAAAATCAGCTATCACCAAGTCTATGTTTCCCAATGTGATTGAATTAAACAGTTACTTATAATAGCAGGTAACTGATTAGTTCTATCCAAAGGGAGGAACTGGTTGATGTGATAGAGCTCTGGGCCTAGAAATGCTTTCTGTTTTCATAGGACCATCCTCACTGGCATTGTAAAGGCCAATATTTGAGAGAACTGATACTCAACAAATCTTAAAAAAAATCAACAGAACATTTGTTGCAATGTCCCCAAATCAGCAATAATTGAATTATTAAAAAATTGACTTCACAATTAGAAAAGACCAATAATATCTTGCCCAATTCCTTTATTTTGAAGGCTCTGCACATACAATTTGTTCAACGTCATAAAGTTACTTAGCAATATCACTCCCCATTTTTACTTTAACTCAGTCTCCTCACACTTCCTGTGCATTACAGCTCAGCTAATTTTCCAGTCCTGCCTCATTCACTATATACTCCTCTCTTTTGAATTTGAAATGTTTTGGCCAACCCCAGATGGTTTCTGGACAGCAGAGTGCACATGGATTGACATTTCTACTCTTTAAGCACAATATCCCACTGCTCTTTTTTTTTTTAAGGTTCCATGGGGCTTAGTCAACACACTTTTAAAACACACTTTTTTTTGATTTCTCCCCAATCTCTGAGCATAACTCTAATAAAGACAAAAAACATTCACACATTACAGATAAGACCCTAAGCTATAAAAATGTCCTTTATGTGAAAATGTGCACATAAGCAATTAATTAACTGGAATATATAGGTAAGGAAAAGAGCAAAGAAGGGAAATATGAAGCTTTTGGTGTGAAATCAGTAACTCATAGTGAACAATAACTTGAACTATTTGTAGGCTTTTTTTATGTGGCCAAAGAACTTGATTATTTCTGTCATCCAGAGCAGGTGGCAGAAGGACAAGACAGTGATCTAAGATAAATTTACCCAGAGTTTTGATTTCCAGCTTCTGATCTGAAAATAAAAAAAAGTTTATAGCACAAGTACATCCTTGTGGGGTTGGTACTGGGCTCTTGCACTAAATGTATCTTGTAGAAGCTGGAGACTATCACCTTAATAACAATTCAGTGTTTACCTAGAAATATCAATGTATTCTAAAGAGGCACTCCTGAGCTTCTTGGAGAAAGAGGCCTTTAATGAAATGGGGAAATGCAGTGTTAGGATGAACAGAAATCTAATTTGTTATGAGATAGAGAAGAAACCCTCTTTTCCCATGTATACAGAGGCATGTACAAATGGTCTCTCACACAGGCACTCACAATATACTCACACCTCAAACATGTTTAATCAGAACAATTTTAGATGTACAATTTAGATGGAAACTGACCTAGTGCACTCCCAATTTTAGCCCAAGTACATAACCTGAGCAATGATCAATACAATAGATAATGGAAAAATGGGCCCTTTAGATGGAAAAATGTGATTTGACCCATTAGTTGATTTAATACATTCACTTATTCCACAATTATTGAGTGTGTGGAACTATATTAGGCAGAGAGGGCTACACTGATAAATATGGATGTCCCACTCTTCCCTCCCTCAAGATTTTATGGTCTAATATACAAATATTTACAATCAAAGGAAAAGTGCATAGAAGAGGCTTATATAAAGCTTGTTGGCTTTATGAGATTATGGAACTCTGGAGGGGGAAAAAAAAGGCAGTTTCTCTCATGTGGCTGCAAGCTTCCTCATAGTCTCCATTTTCCAGAAGTGATTCTTTTAAGATTGTAGTGCATTCCCATCACTTTTCCTGTGTCAGTCATAGTTTTGTGTTGAGAGAGTTCCTTTGTAGATTGCCTTAGGCAAATTGTTGCACAGATAAACTCCATCTCCTTTCCCTTCCCCATTCTCAACACAAATTTAATCATCCAAGGTAGGCCTTAACCTCCTCTGCCAACAGACTTACCAGATATATAATGGGTAGCTTACTGGTCTAATGTGTGTATTATGTCTCCTGCTTGCATTGTTTTCTTAATCTGTCCTGTTCCAAGCATCTTTTAAGTCTGACATGCAGCAGACATATTGTTGTCTAAGTAACATTGTCTAATGGCTTCGTACCTATAGTAGCTTGGAGACCCTGTGATATCCTGACAGTTTTGGATCTCCTCACATGTATCTCCTAGCAATACCAAGTGCTATTACATAGCTGACAATTTCTTATTTTATTTTTATGATTATTTGTTTATATATTGCTGTTAGAAAAAGCAAAATAAAAAAAAATAAAGTGGCGTGCATTTTAGAAAACAAGAAGGGTGATTTCAGTGTGTTCCTAGTGTCATCACAAATGCCTTCTCCCTTCCCCTTGGTATTACATTTCTTCCAAAGAGAATTACATAAATGGTTAAAGCTCTGAAGCTGCAAGATTGAAGCAAGAGACCTCAGGGCATGGAGCTGGGAGTCCTGGACCCAACCTTCTAACTGGACATCCTATTTGTTTTCTCCCCTCAAACTCATGACATTTTGGGGACCTGGGATTATGAAGAGGGGAAAAGAGCCTGAAGTCTACTAAACCAAATGGCATATAAGAAGGGAGAAATCCAGATTTTCAGGGTAAGATCAAGTAGAGTAAAATAGACCAAAGGATCTAAGACTGACTTTGTAGTCAGAGGACCTGGGTCCAAATCTCATCCCCGAGGCTTACTAATGTGTGAATTTGGACAAATTATTTATGGGGTTATAGATTTAGAGCTGACAGGAACCATAAAGTTTCAACAACCTCATTTTACGGATGAGGAAACAGAAGCTGAGAAAAGTAAAATACTTGTGTAAGGTGATACAACTATTACTAAAATAGGATTTGAACTCATCTTCCTGGTTTAAGCCCTGCACACTATGTTCTACACAATCTAGCGACCTTAATATCTCTGGATCTTAACTCATCTTTTAGATGGAAGCGTTAGACTAGATGACCTGAGGTTCCTTCCAGCTCTAAACCTATTGAAGTTGTTATATGTGAGCCTCTGAGGTAATTGAAAATGAAATCTACAAACATTTATTTTATGTGTCAGACACTGCTAAGGACTGGGGATACAAATATAAAAGCAAAAACTATAAAGACTTCTCCCCAGAGAAAGCTCCCACTCTATTGGCGACAAAATCATGTACATCAGAAAGGTAAATATATAATATGGAGAATGTGGAAAGTAACAGGAGAGAACAGGAGCAGCTGGGGGTCCTGGGAATGGCCTCCAAAAGCTCTTTGCCAAGCACCACCATCTTTGGAGAGTCCCAGGCAGTTCTTATGTCTCTCTCTCTCTCCTTAAGCTGACAGGACTTTGCTAACCACTCAGAATTCAAATACAAATATACCCAAGCATTGAAATATTCTGAAAAAAAGCTTGCTTCCGGGACCCCTAGCTTCTTCAATAGGAAGGAGAGAAGAAACAAAACTGTTAAGCTGATTCTTCTTTAACATAGTTCTTTGAGTTGACTAGCTTTTTTATTTTTTAAATTAAATATCTAAGGGAACTGAATACTGCTTTTCCTAAATTGTTTTAATCAAAATAGTTGATCTAGTTAGCCTGTCAGTATAACCTTTCTGATGTTGAGGAATGAGGTCAGAGCACTGTTTCCCCACAGTCCTCAACAATTTCCCTTGGCTTCTTATCAAGAACAGAAGTGCTTTTACCCTCCTAATTTCCTGTCTCAAAGCCACAAAGTCTGTGCTCTTGGTGGGCTCCAAGAGGAAGGTTAGAGTGGGTGGGTTGCTGGGGAGAGATGATTGTGTTAGGCTGAAGCCAAGATCAGCCAGAACAAACAAGGCTATCATCATCATCAGTCCAATGGAGGAGGACCTGGCTAGACCAATGTACAGATTAGATCCATTTATTTTTAAAGACCCCCTATGCTTGGCTCAAAGGAAACAGAATACAGCTAGAAGTGGAGACAGCTAGGCGTCTACAAAGGAAGTTGTTTCATGAATACAAACCTCTCCAGCATTTGATGGGTTTGGGAAGTCTTTATTTGTGAGAATGAAAAGTTGTTGAATCTCTCTTCCCCTCCCATACAAATTGGGGCATGTGGCTAGGCAGCCCAGAAATTCTCTATAGGATAGTCTTACAAGGCTGATTCAACAAATAGGTTCTCTACATGCTCAAGAACTTTTTCAAAATAAATGATTTTAATTCTGTCTTTTTCCAGTCTTAATAATAATAACATTTGTATAGTCTTTTACATATATTCCCTCATATGAACCTGACAAAAATCTCAGGAGATAGGTGCTATTATCCATATTTTATAGATGAAACTAAAAGTGAAAGATTACATGACTTGCCCTTTGTCATACAACTTGTGTCTGAAATAGAATTTGAACTAAAGTCTTCCTGATTCCAATACCAACCTATGAAGAAGGAAAGTGAGCTACCCAAGATCCTCTGAAGTCATAAATGGAAGACAAAGGACGACAACAAAGACAGGAGGAGCAGGGGCAATGAAGGAGGAGGCAAGAGATTAAGAGATCCAAGAAAGCCAAAAAGGAAGGATGAAAATAAAGAGCAAGGAGAATGGTACTGAGACAGAGAAGAAAGCAAAGATTTTTTTCTTCCTTTCCTTGTAATTTTCCTGTTAATTCTGCATGACATAATGGAGAAAGAAGACATGCCAAAGAAGTCAGAACCCACTCAGAACAGGAGCATCTCCAGCATGCAGGAAGGAACATCAAGGCTGTTCCACCTTTTAGTCATGAAGTTAGAAATAGGGGTCACTTAAAATCTGACATTCTCTTACCTTTTAAGTGAAGAAAATTCCAACTAGCATAGAATCTAAGTTGGAAAGGATTCAGAAGTCATCTAATCCCATCTTAGTCTGCAATACCAATGAGTATGTGACCAAAGAAAATGTAACTTCTCCAAATCAGTTTGCTCTTCTAGAGAATAGGAAAAATTAGCCAGTGTAATAATAGTGGCTAAGCAGTACATTGGATAGAGTACTAGATATGGAGTCAGGCAGATGGGTTCAAATCTAGCCTCAGGCAGTGATGTTGGACAAATCATTTAAACTCTTTGTAAGTTTACTCAACTGTGAAATAAGGATAATAGTACCTACCTCCCAAAGTTGTTGCAAGAATAAAATGAGATAATGTTTGTAAAGTGCTTTGCAAACCTTCAAACACTATATAGATGCTAGTTATTATTACCTATAGTCCCTATTTCACAGAGATGTGAATGAGGTCATTCTTTCAACTACTTTGTAAACCTTATAGTACTATACAAGCACAAACTTTTTATTAATAGTTTCTTCAATTGATGTATGAGCCAGTCTCTCATCCTGTCATCACTTCTCTGCCTCTTTGAGACAAGCTTAGGAGAGACCAGAAAAGCTGGAAAGGGCCAAATAGTACCAGGGCCAAGTCCCAGAAGTCCAGCTGACCTTTGATTCTGAAAATTCCTCTAGAAATTCATTTTAATTTGCTTCCAGATAGGGGAAGAATAGCAATACTTATCTAGTTCAAGATAATAATAGTTGACATTTGTCTAGTGCTTTAGAGTTAAAAGTACTTTCCAGCTATCATTTCATTTCATGGCAATACTGTGAACCATTCACAAAAGGATATTTGGAACCAGCTACCTCCTTATCTCCCAAACTTAATTTTCTTTCTTGGCCTACTTCTTCCTTTTCCCTTGTTTCTTCTCCCTCCGTTCTTCTTCTTTCTTCTCTCTTTCTTCTCTCCCCATATTATTTCCTTCTCCTCCTCTTTCTGCTCTTCTTCATACTGCTTTTTCTTCCCTCCTTCCCTTCTTCCATCTTCCATCTCTCTCTCTCTCTTTCTCTTCTTGTCTTTCCTGCATCTTCCTTTTCTCCTTCTCCTCTTCTTCCGTTCTTTTCTTCTTTTCAGGGTCTTCTCCTTCCAGTTTGTTTTTTTTGAGTATGCAAACTATGCCAGCTTTTACCTTATTTCATATCTAAACTGAACAGGTGTTGACTAAGACAAATGAGACCTGGGAAAACTTAAAAAGGTCGAGGTCTCCCACTGCATCTAGGGCAATCTGTTGTCCTGACCTATGTCTTGCTATTGTGCTCAGATGATCCCAGAGGAGAGAATGAGACTGGTGACTTTGAACAACCCCCTCTTCACTTAAATCCAATTTACTTGCAAGTTAAGACATCATCCTCCATTGGCACTCTTCAAGAACAAAGGACAAACAACAAAAGAACTCTTCCTTTAAGGGAGTCAATTATAAAAGGATCACCTGTGTAGATAATGACCTCTTCCAGTCCCTTATTCCAGAATGTAAGCCCAAAATGTCCTATGTACTCATAAATGAGCCAGAAAAGTCATACTTTTAAAAATGATTGTCGGAAGCAATTTAATGTTTCTCCCACCAAAGACTTCCCATCCCACTTGGTCTCTTTGCCTCAAGGCAAACACATCAGGTATTTACCTCCTAATTTCTCAGAGGTATGCAGATAAATGTTTAATAACAACTCTCAGGAAGAAAAAAATGAATGCACATATACATTAGACTGCATTGTTAACACTTGAACTAAGTCTAGACAATCAACAAAATAATAATTTGTCCTGATTTTTTTTAGCTATAGATGATTTCTGAGATGAAAATGCTCATGAGAGAAAAAAAAGTAATAATTGGCTCTTGCAAGCCATTTAGAGCTAGCTCTAGCTTACCCTTGCTTATATCCTAGAATTGCAATATCTTAAGCTGTCTTGCTCCTAGGACAGGACCTTTCCATCACTCCTCCTCCTTCTCCTTCATCATAGGCTTCTGTCCACCCACACAAAACAAAACATCCTTAGAATTTTCCTTTGTTCATCCACCCTTGCTGGTTCATGTTTTATGAGTTATAGTTGTAGAATAATTGCACAATCTAAAACCAAAGAAGGTCCCTATTCCTTCCAATAATAAAACAAACCAGAATCCTTGCACTGGTTGTACTAGAGCCCTAGTGTACACCCAATACTTTTAACTAAGTGTGCTTGGAAAACAGTCACTGAAATTCCCAAATTAATTAAAATTCCCAATAATTAATTGACATTCATTTGTAAATATGTAAGTGGAATTTATAAACAAACAAGTATACTTCTTGTTAAAATTAAATGAAGGAACATACCTTATGTGAGTTTTGTATTTTTCCATAGAACCTGGCACAGTATTCTATAGAGAGTAAGAGAAGAGGGATAGCATCTGTGATTTATTGGTATATGGGTGAAGAAACTCTCACAGATAATTATTTCTCTGCAAATTAGATTCTTAAAGAGTTATCTAGAGTAGAGGCATCAAACATACATAGATGACATAGGTGACAGTGGCAGCTTGGTGACATAAATGATATTGACTCAGAAATGACATAGATGACATTTTCACCATTCTTTTTTCCCCGAGGCAATTGGGGTTAAGTGACCTGCCCAGGGTCACCCAGCCAGGAAGTTAAGTGTCTGAGACCAGATTTGAACTCACGTCATCCTGAATTCAGGAGTGCTCTATCCACTTTGCTACCTAGCTGCCCCATTGGTGACTTTTTAAAATAAAACATTTTCATATAAGTGACAAAAGTGACCCTTGCAATTTTTAAACATAGGTGATTTGCAGTTATATTGCATAGATCACCTGCTGTCACAGATGGAATGGGTGAGATTTGCAGGTAGATGATGAAAGTGGAATGGATAGGTGACATAGATGGCATTTGGTGATAGTTGACATAGGTGACTTTGGCACATAACTGACATAAGTGACTATGGGACCTTGGTGACATAGCTGGCAGTAGCAACTTAGTGACATTGACACATTGCTGATAGTTGGAGATAAGTGACATGTATATACACAATTCTGCTACCAACTTTCTGCACAACTAACCAGTAAATATTTACTAGGTGCCTTATATGTTCCAGGCACTCTGCTTGGAGATGAAGATACAAGAATAAAGAATGAAACAGTCCCTACTCACAAAGAGTTTTTTTTCTGATTCAAACTAACTCCCTTCACACAAAACAAATGTTCTTTTAATTTACTTTTCACTCAATGTCCTCAAGTATACCATATCTTCTTGATAATTGTTACATTGTTATTAAGAATACTTAAAGTATCCATGGTTTCCCTGATGTGAGAAACAAGGGACATATTAAAGTCATTTAGTACCTGTTCTTGGGAGATGATTGTTAAAATTTTCAGTGTGAGCATTTACATCTTGGAAACTGGCCAACATCACATATCAGGAAAGGAAACTAGGTCATGCAGGGGATAGAATACTGGGCCCTGGAGTCAGGGAGAGTCATCTTTGTGAGTTCCAATCTGGTCTTGGACACTTTTACTAGCTGTGTGACTCTGGGCAAATCGCTTTTTTCCTGTTTTCCTGTTATCTCACCTGTGTGTAAATGAACTAAAGAAGGAAATAGCAAACCACTCCAGTGTTTTTGCCAAGAAAACTCCAAATGGGATCACAGAGGAGAGTCAGATACAACTCAAAAATGACTAAACTTAACAGGGCTTGATATATTGTTATGATGATTATCTAGACACAAGAAAATGATGAAGAAAATGTGGATAATAAAGTTTAAACTTAAAAGTGTGCAGTACATATTTCCCCCCACCCACGCAGAACCAGTTGTTAAACACCCAAAAGTATATCTCAGACACATCTGTCCACCAGTGAAGATCCCAACTCTTCTATTAGTTGACATTCTTTATGAAATCCTAGGTCCAAAAAAATTTAACACTCATTGACCAGCCTGACCCATGCATCTCTCACAACTTAACTGGATACTTTCTTGAATAATAGCTAAAAAGACTCTCACCAAAACCTAGTCAGAGCTAGTATTATCATTGTACAGTCTTTGAAAACCCAAAGCTGCCTTCATGCTACTATGAGATATTGGAGGACTCCAATGAAAAACTATTGAGAACAAGCCTTCCAGCAGCATAATCTTTGTTTTTTTAAACTTTTCTATGTGTCTCTAACATATAAAGTTTCTCTTAAAGTAAAATGACCTTGTTATTCTCATTTAGAGATGATGGAATGGAGACTCAGGAAAGTTGAGAATTCTTCAAGTTAACAGGGTCAGCTGACAACAGTTAGGAGCAGAATCTACATTTTGGAAGTGAATACGCAAGACCCCACTCTGGGGCTGTTTGTATAATACTTCCATGAAATGGGCAGCTGGGTGGATCAATTAGATAGAGCACTAGGCCTAGAATGAGAAAGATGAGTTCAAATTCATCCTCAGACATTTACCAGTTGTCTGACTCTAGACAACTCACTCAACCTTGTTTCTTTATCCTGCAAAATGAGCTGGAGGAAAAAAAAATTGGCAAACTATTCCATTGTCCTTGCTAATCTCTATAAGATTTAGAATTGAAAGGGATTTTTGAAAATATCTTCAAAAATATATTCCAATTTTCTGGATGAGGAAATTGAGGTCTGGAAAAGCAAAATAATGTACACAAAATAGTAAATGGAAGAGTTAGGATTTGAATCCAGGACATTGGATTATATATCTAGTACTCTTTCTACTGACCACAATGCCTCAATGTTTGTGTCATTATTCAATACTATGAATAACAATTGTTTTTACCATCATCTAAATATTACTAGGTTTCAAATTTGGCAAAATACATGATCATGTACATTGTTGGTGGAACTGTAAACAAGACATTGGGAAAGGGTGAAAGAGAAGACATTTGGCAATAGATAATATAAGTGACATTGGCATGCAGATGATTTGGTGACATAAATGGGTGACAATGTACAGATATGACATTTGCATTTAGTGAACATAGGTGGCATTTACACATAAATGGCATATGTGGCAGCTATAGTTATATAGGTGGCATGTGAAAATTACTGTCACTAGTGGCATTGGCAGAGAGATTAGCAGTTAGGTGACAAAAGTTGGTACATAGGTATTTAGTAATCATTGACATAGGTAACTTTGATGACATTTTTATAAAGGAAACATCTTCACAAAAATTAAAAAGTGACATTTGCAATTTGGAGACATGAGTGGCTTTTGCACATAAGGTTCATAAGTGCCATTTCCTCATGAATGACATAGGTGGCATTTGGAGATTGGTGTCAGAGGTAGCATTGGCAGATGAGTGACAGAAGTGGCATTAGGAGATAGATAAATGACAAAAGTGACAATTACAGGTAGGTGACTGGCATTTAGTTCTAGGCAACAGATGACATTCATTCATTAGTGGCATAACTGACATTGTTACATTGGTGACTTTTGTAGATAGGTGACATACAGGTAGATGATAAAAGTGACATTAAATTTAAAATACAAAAGTAACATTTTTCTCTAAGTGATATAGGTGGCATTTGCATTTATGTCACATATATGCTTTGTAGAGATTATTGTTACAGGTGGGATTGGCAGATAAGTGACATAGGTGAGATTAACTGATAGGTGACAAGTGTGGCATTAGTATATAGGTGACATAGCAATTGGTAACACAGGTGATATCCACACAGGTGACAATGTGCCTTGGTGACATAAGTTACAATGGCACCTTAGTGACATTGTTATTAAGGAAACATTTTCTAAGTGATGAAATTTGGAGATGTAGGTAGCATTTGAAAGTTTGTGTCATGGGTGGCATTGGCAGTTAGGTGAAATGAAAGACATTGAAGACTTTTGACAAAGTTTCTTCTATTAGCAACTAAATACTATAGGTGATAGAAGCTAGTAAAGATTGTAGGTGACCTTTATAGAGAGGTGACATGGGAGACATTGGCCAGTATATGATACAGATGGCTTTTAAGATTGGTGTCAAAGATGGCATTGAAAGGTGGGTGATAGAGACAGCTTACAAAAGTGGTAATAGTTAAAGTGTGACAATTGGCAAGAGGTGACATAAGTGAAATTGGCACAACAGCAACATTAGCTCATAGATGACATGGATAACATGAGCGCAATGATGACATTTTTAGATATTTGACATGTTCGGATAGATGATAAAAGTGATATTTACAATCAAAGAACATAGACAGCATTTACTCATAAGTGACATAGGTGGCATGAGAATATTTATGTCACAAGAGACATTGGTAGATGGGTGATATCGATATCAGGTAGGCGACAAAAATAGCATTTATCAATAGGTGAAACAGGTGACATTGACAATAAATGACATAGATGGCAGTGACACTTTGTGACATTTTAATGAAAGAAACATTTTCAGATGTGGGACAAAAGTGGCATTTGTAATTAAAAGACCTAGGTGGCATTTGCCCATAAATGACACAGGTGGTGATTGGAGAATGGTATCACAGGTGTCATTGGCAATTAAGTGAAATGAAATATATTGCAGACATTTGACAAGAGTGCCATTAGTAACTAGATGTTATGGGTGACATTGACCATTAAGGGATATAGATGGTTTTTACAGAGAGATGATATACGGGGAGCATTTTTTAGTATATTATATAGGTGGCATTTGGATATTGGTGTTGCATTGAAAGATGGGTGAAAGAAGTGGAATGAGCAAATAGGTGACAAGAATGGCAGTGATTGAAGTGACATAGGTAGAATTTATGGTAGGTGACACTGGCACATAAGTGACATAAGTGACTTTGGTTCATAGATGATATAAGTGACTTAATGGAATTTGTAAAAATATGGCATATAGATATGTGACAAAAGTGACATTTGCATTATACATAAATGATATAGGAGCATATTAGGTAGACTGTGAAAACTGCTGTCATGGTGAAGTTGGTAGATGGATTACAAAGTCAGATTAGCAACTAGTTGGAATTTAGTTATAGTGGCATGAGTGACAGTGGCTGGTAGGTGACAATCTTCAGTAGTCTTTTGAAGAATATTTAGGCCCCTTTGGGTCTGATACTCTTATATGCTATAAATAGGTCATCTAAAGTTTTAGGCTATTACATATAAAGGCAGCAGCAAAATCAACCTTTATATGGTATTTTATGATTTACAAAGTGCTTTACATATGTTTTTATGTTGCTTATTTGATCCCCACAACAATCCTGTGAGATAGCTGCTATTAATGCCAACATTTTTTAGATGAGGACTGAGATTATGCAATTCAGGTAGCTAATATGTGAGAAAGGATTCAAATTCATGCCTTCTTGAGTCCAAGATCTGTGTTTAAATATGTGTCACAAAGCTGACCATCAAATATTATTTATTTGATAAACTTACATTAAAAAAAAGAAGCATCATGTTTACTATACAGACATAGCTGTTGTCCTTTCCTTAGAAACTTGTGACCTGGAATGATAGGTACACTAAAAATAACCATCTGGATAAGCTTAGCTTAGGTTATCAGTGTTTATACAGATACGTTTCTCAGTTGGAAAAATGATACCAACTTCTTATTTGTTTTCTCTCTGTAGTTTCTTACAAGTTATTTTATATTTATGATTAATAAATGGTTTCTTTGGTAGTTTTTTTTGGAGTTATTTAAATTCAAATAGCTGAAAATAGGAACCATGGAGAGTTCCAGGAAGCAATTAATGATTCACTGCAGATTGTTGTATAAATATTATTCTCAGCTCTAATGATAATGATCAGCAGGATCATACAAAACAAGTCATTACTACTCCCTTCTTAATTGGAAATAAGAGATAATCTATCATATAAAGAGTTTGGAGCATGGAAGCAAGAAGACTTCCTCTGAAGCTTATTAATTGTATGTACATTTAATGTGTGTGTGTGTGTGTGTGTGTGTGTATGTATGAGTGTGTACAAAAGTCCTTATGGCATACAAACTAAATTATCAATTAGATGGAATATGCACTAATACAAGGAGTTACCTACACTGACAAAATCATGGATCTTTGGGATCCTATCTGGGAAGAAAAGCTTCAAACATATCTCCTGGAAAGAAAAACTCAGGCTCAACTGCAATTATCTATCTTATACTGTAATTTTGTACTTTTATGCCCTGAATGAGGGGTGTGTTGGTAAATATTTCATAACAGAAATTTTAAAAAATTAAAATATATTTATAGCATACTTTTATTTATTTTTTTGAAGTGATTTATTTTATTTTTTATTAAAGCTTTTTATTTGCATAACATATGTATGGGTAGTTCTTCAACATTGACCCTTACAAAGCTTACCATTACAAATTTTCCCCCCTAGTCTCCTCCCCTCCCCTAGATGGCAGGAAGTCCACTACCTGTTAATTATATTAAATTACTTGACGAGTCAAATATATGTATACATATTTCCATACTTATCTTGCTGTGCAAGAACAATCATATCTACATGAACAAAAAATATCTAAAAAAGGAAACCCAATGAATGCAAACATCAATAGAGAGCATGAAAATGTTATGTTGTAGTCCGCATCTCATCTCCCTCTTTCTGGGTGTATGTGGCCTTCTTTACTGAACAATTGGAACTGGTTTAAAACATTGCATTGTTGAAGAGAGCCATGTCCATCAGAATTGATCATCATATAGTCTTGTTGTTGCCATGTATAATGACCTCCTGGTTCTGCTCATTTCACTCAGCATCAGTTCATGCAAGTCTCTCCAGACCTCTCTGAAATCATCCTGCTGGTCGTTTCTTATAGAACAATAATATTCCATAACATTCATATACCATAATTTATTCAGCCACTCTCCAATTGATGGGCATCCATTCAGTTTCCAGTTTCTAGCCACTACAAAAAGGGCTGCCACAAACATTCTTGCACATGTGGGTCCCTTTCTCTCCTTTAAGATCTCTTTAGGATAAAGGCCCAATAGAAACACTGCTGGGTCAAAGGGTATGCACAGTTTGATAACTTTTTGAGCATAGCTCCAAATTGCTCTCCAGAATGGTTGGATCCGTTCACAGTTCCACCAACAGTGTATCAATGTCCCAGTTTTCCCACATCCCTTCCAACATTCCTCATTATCTTTTCCTGACACTTTAGCCAACCCGACAGGTGTGTAGTGGTACCTCAGAGTTGTCTTAATTTGCATTTCTCGGATCAATGGTGATTTGGAGAACCTTTTCATATGACTAGAAATAGTTTTAATTTCATCATCTGAAAATTGTCTGTTCATATCCTTTGACCATTTATTGATTGGAGAATGGCTTGAATTCTTATAAATATTAGACAATTCTCTATATATTTTAGAAATGGGGCCTTTATCAGAACCCTTAAATGTAAAGATGATTTCCCAATTTGTTGCTTCCCTCCTATTCTTGTCTGCATTAGTTTTGTTTGTACAGAAACTTTTTAACTTAATATAGTCAAAATTATCTATCTGGTGTTCAGTTAAGACTTCCAGGTCTTCTTTGGACATAAATTTATTCCATCTCCACAGGTCTGAGAGGTAAACTATCCTATGTTCCTCTAATTTGCTTATAATATCACTCTTTATATCTAGATCATGAACTCATTTAGATCTTATCTTGGTATGTGGTGTTAGGTGTGGGTCAAGCCCTAATTTCTTCCATACTAGTTTCCAATTTTCCCAGCAGTTTTTGCCAAATAGTGAGTACTTATCCCAAAAGCTAGGGTCTTTGGGTTTATCAAATACTAAATTGCTATAGTTATTGCCTAGTTTGTCCTGAGATCCTATCCTATGCCACTGATTGACTATTCTATTTCTCAGCCAGTACCAAATGGTTTTGATGACTGCTGCTTTATAATATAGTTTTAGATCTGGTGCAGCAGGGCCACCTTCATCAGCCTTTTTTTTTTCATTAATTTCCTTGAAATTCTTGACCTTTTGTTCTTCCAAATGAACTTTGTATAGCATACTTTTAAATTTAACCTGTCTTATTATCATTTTTATAACTATAAATCTAATTAATTATGAATCAATTAATTAACTAACAAGCATATATTAAGCCCCTACCATGTACCAAAAATCTTCCAAAGAAGTTCCCTCCTTTGTTTTGGAGGCTTTCTTCGGGTCTCCCAGAATTGTTTGGACACTAGCTAAAAGCATGATCGATCCATCAGTGTCCTTTGCTCACTGAAGAGTGTACCATTCCTTTTTTTAGTCATAAATCTCTCTGGTGATATTATTTTATTCCATTTTCCTACAAAATTCCTTATTGTTAATATGTTTCAGCCTTTCAAATCCACCAGGCTGTTTTTCATGGCCCTTTAAGGGACCATCAAATTTAATCTTTCAGAGGCTATGTGTTGTGAGAAAAATTCTGAGAGACAAATTTTCAGGTATGATCAACTTATTAGCAGAGTTAACAATTAATTGCCAACAAATGGGATCAAATGGCCTTTCATAACCCTAAGATTCTGAGTGAGGGCATTTAGAGTGATTAACAGGTTGACAGGGCAAAATCTTTCTAATAAACAAGGATGTCTTCCTCTGATTGGCTAGAAAGTAAAAACCTCTGACATCAATTTGGTGTTACATCATTTGTACTTCCACTTCTGAAGACTTCTTAATCATAAACAAGACGTGATTCAGGGAAGTTAAGAGTAGCTATAATAATAAGCAACACAAAAAGAACAACAGCTTTGATTGAATCAACTTGATTTTTTAGATTGAGTAAGTGTTCTCGGGAATGTGAGTAGTAGGTAAAGTTACAAAGGTAGAGGTACAAGTCTCAAGATAAGGGTAGAAGTACAAGTTACAAGATTAGGGTGGAGATAGAGTTACAGGAATAGAATCATGACCCAAATGACCTGAAGTTACCTGAGAAGACTTGCAAAAATAAAGGAAAGGGAAATATTAAATCTAATTTGATTGTCTTAACAAAAGAGAATTAAAAATAAATTTTAAATTTCACAATACATCATTAATATAATATTGTTGGAAAAATATTAATGTTAAAAAGAGGCATTTATTTATTTATTTTTAAATTTTATTTGCATAACATAGGTGTGGGTAATTCTTCAACAAATACCCTTACATAGCTTTCTATTACAAATTTTCCCCCCAACTCCCCGCCCCTCCCCTAGAAGGGAGGATATCCACTACATGTTAATTATGTTAAAATATTGGCAAATCGAATATATGTATACATATTTCCAAACTTATCATTGTTGTGCAAGAAAAATCTTATCTACACAAAAAATATATCAGATAAAGGAAACACGATGTAAGCAAACATCAATCAAGGAGTATGAGAATGTTATGTTCTGGTCCACATTTCACATCCCTCTCTCTGGGTGTATATGGCTTTCTTCAGTGAACAATTGGAGGTGGTTTGAAACATTTCATTGTTGAAGAGAGCCATGTCCATCAGAATTGATCGTCATTTAGTACTGTTGTTGCCGTGTATAATGATCTCCTGGTTCTGCTCATTTCACTCAGCATCAGTTCATGTAAGTCTCTCCAAGCCTCTCTAAAATCATCTTGCTGGTCATTCCTTACAGAACAATAATATTCCATAATATTCATATACCACAATTTATTCAGCCATTCTCCAATTGAAGGGCATCCATTCAATTTCCAGTTTCTAGCCACTACAAAAAGGGCTGCCACAAACATTCTTGCACATGTGAGGCCCTTTCCTTCCGTTATGATTTCTTTGGGATATAAGCCCAATAGAAATGCTGCTGGGTCAAAGGGTATGCACAGTTTGATAACTTTTTGAGCGTAGCTCCAAATTGTTCTCCAGAATGGCTGTATCCGTTCACAGCTCCACCAAGAATGCATCAGTGTCCCAGCCCTCCCACATCCCCTCCAACATTCATCATTAACTTTTCCTGTCATTTTAGCCAATCTGACAGGTGTGAAGTGGTACCTCAGGGTTGTCTTGATTCGCATTTCTCTGATCAATAGTGATTTGGAGCACCTTTTCATATGACTATAAATAGTTTTAATTTCATCCTCTGAAAATTGTCTGTTCATATCCTTTGACCATTTATTGATTGGAGAATGGCTTGAATTTTTATAAATATGAGACAATTCTCTATATATTTTAGAGATGAGACCTTTATCAGAACCCTTAAATGTAAAGATGATTTCCCAATTTATTGCTTCCCTCCTAATCTTGTCTGCATTGATTTTGTTTGTACAAAAACTTTTTAACTTAATATAGTCAAAGTTATCTATCTGGTTTTCAATTAAGAGTTCCAGTTCTTCTTTGGACATAAATTTATTCCATCTCCATAGGTCTGAGAGGTAAACTATATTACATTCCTCTAATTTACTTATAGTATCACTCTTTATATCCAGATCATGAACCCATTTAGATCTTATCTTGGTATGTGGTGTTAGATGTGGGTCAAGCCCTAATTTCTTCCACACTAGTTTCCAGTTTTCCCAGCAGTTTTTGTCAAATAGTGAATACTTATCCCAAAAGCTGGGGTCTTTGGGTTTATCGAACACTAGATTGCTATAGTTATTGCCTAGTTTGTCTTGTGATTCTATCCTATTCCACTGATCGACTACTCTATTTCTTAGCCAGTATCAAATGGTTTTGATGACCGCTGCTTTATAATATAGTTTTAGATGTGGTACAGCAAGTCCACCGTCAGCCTTTTTTTTCATTAATCCCCTTGAAATTCTTGACCTTTTGTTTTTCCAAATGAACTTTGCTACTATTTTTTCTAGATCTGTACGATAATTTCTTGGGAGTTTGATTGGTATGGCACTAAATAAGTAAATTAGTTTGGGTAATATTGTCATTTTTATTATATTCGCTTGGCCTACCCACGAGCATTTTAAGTTTTTCCAATTGACTACGTCTGATTTGATTTGTGTGGAAAGTGTTTTGTAATTTAGTTCATATAGTTCCTGACTATCCCTTGGCAGATAAATTCCCAAATATTTTATACTATCAACAGTTATTTTGAATGGAATTTCTTTTTGTATCTCTTGCTGCTGAACTTTATTGGTAATATATAAAAATGCTGATGATTTATGTGGATTTATTTTGTATCCTGCAACTTTGCTAAAGTTGTGAATTGTTTCTAGTAGTTTTTTAGTTGAGTCTTTAGGGTTCTCTACGTATATCATCATGTCATCTGCAAAGAGTGATAATTTGGTTTCCTCATTACCTACTCTAATTCCTTTAATCTCTTTTTCTTCTCTTACTGCCAAAGCTAACATTTCTAAGACAATATTAAATAATAATGGTGACAGTGGGCAGCCTTGTTTCACTCCTGATCTTATTGGGAATGGTTCCAGTTTGACTCCATTACATATGATGCTTGCTGAAGGTTTTAAGTAGATACTACTAATCATTTTAAGGAGAAGCCCATTTATTCCTATACTCTCCAGTGTTTTTAATAGGAATGGGTGTTGGATTTTATCAAAGGCTTTTTCTGCATCTATTGAGATAATCATATGGTTTTTATTAATTCGGTTATTAATATAATTGATTATGCTAATAGTTTTCCTAATATTGAACCAGCCCTGCATTCCTGGTATAAATCCTACTTGGTCATGATGTATTATCCGGGGGATGACTTTCTGTAATCTTGTTGCTAATATCTTATTTAAAATTTTTGCATCAATATTCATTAGGGAAATGGGTCTATAGTTTTCTTTCTCAGTTTTCCCCCTACCTGGTTTAGCTATCAGCACCATATCTGTGTCATAGAAGGAATTTGGTAGTACACCTTCTTTCCCTATTTTTCAAACAGTTTATATAGTATTGGGATTAATTGTTCTTTGAATGTTTGGTAAAATTCACATGTAAATCCATCTGGCCCTGGAGATTTTTTCTTAGGGAGTTGATTAATAGCTTGTTCTATTTCTTTTTCCAAAATAGGGCTATTTAAATAATTTATTTCCTCTTCTGTTAATCTGGGCAATCTATATTTTTGTAGATATTCCTCCATTTCATTTACATTATCAAATTTATTGGCATAAAGTTGGGCAAAGAAACTCCTAATTATTACTCTAATTTCCTCTTCATTGGAGGAAAGTTCTCCCTTATCATTTTTGAGACTAATAATTTGATTTTCCTCTTTGCTTTTTCTAATCAAATTAACTAAAGGCTTATCTATTTTGTTGTTTTTTTCATAAAACCAACTCTTAGTTTAATTTATTAATTCAATAGTTTTCTTATTTTCAATTTTATTGATCTCCCCTTTAATTTTGAGAATTTCCAGTTTGATATTTAATTGAGGGTTTTTAATTTGGTCTTTTTCTAGCTTTTTTAATTGTAAGCCCAGTTCATTGATCTTCTCTTTCTCTGTTTTACGCAAGTAAGCATCTAGAGATATAAAATTACCCCTTATAACCGCTTTAGCCGTGTCCCACAAATTTTGATATGTTGTGTCATTGTTGTCATTCTCCTGGATGAAATTTTCAATTGTGTCTATAATTTGCTCTTTCACCCATTCGTTCTTCAGGATTAGATTATTTAATTTCCAAATAACTTGTGTTCTATTTTCTCCTGGCCTTATATTACATGTGAGTTTTATTGCATCATGATCTGAGAAGGATGCATTTACTATTTCTGCTTTTCTGCATTTGATTTTGAGGTTTTTATGCCCTAACACATGATCAATTTTTGTATAAGTTCCATGGACCCCTGAGAAAAAAGTATACTCCCTTCTATCACCATTCAATTTCCTCCAGTGATCTTTAATACCTAACTTTTCTAGCCTTTTGTTTACCTCCCTAACTTCTTTCTTATTGATTTTGTGATTTGATTTATCTAATTCTGAGAGAGCAAGGTTGAGATCCCCCACTAGTATAGTATTACTGTCTATTTCTCCTTGCATCTCTGTTGGTTTCTCCTCTAGGAATTTGGATGCTATACCACTTGGTGCATATATGTTTATTATTGATACCGCTTCATTTTCTATGGTACCCTTTAGTAAAATATAGTTTCCTTCCTTATCTCTTTTAATTAGATTTATTTTTGTTTTTACTTGGTCCGAGATAAGGATTGCTACCCCTGCCTTTCTTTGTTCACCTGAAGCATAGAAGATTCTGCTCCAGCCCCTTACCTTCACTCTGTATGTATCTCTATGCTTTAGATGTGTTTCTTATGTAAACAACATATTGTAGGATTCTGGTTTTTAATCCAGTCCGCTACCCACTTCCGTTTTATGGGAGAGTTCATCCCATTCACATTCACAGTTAAAATAACTATATCTGTATTCCCTGCCATCTTATTTACCCAGAGTTATGATTTTCTCTTCCCTTTCCCCTCTCTCCCTTCCCCCCTCCTTAGTACTTTGCTCTTGATGACCACCTCCCACCAATAATCCTCCTCCCTTTAGAGTCCCTCCCTCCCCTTTATACCTTTCCTCTAATCCTTCTATTAGTTTATCCCTTTCCTTTTCTCCCCTCCCTCCTACCTTCCCACAAGGAGGGTCAGGCCTTTCTTTGAAGCCAAATGTGTCTGATATGCTCTCTTAGAGTCCAATCTAATGAGAGTAAGGTTTACACAATACTCATCGCCCTCCCTTTTTTCCCTCAATTATATTAGATCTTCTATGTCTCTTTATGAGATTTTGCCTTATTTTACCTCCTTTATTTTTACTTTATTTTGCCTCCTTTCCCCCCTCCCCCCTTTTTCTTTTTCAGTATGGTATCCCTTCCACCTCTAATTTCTTTTCCATTATTATCAAAGAAAAATCAAATTATACTGCCATTCTTTAAGGGTACCTATAGTAGAAATATAGTTCTCAAGAGTTTTCCTTTTTACCTTTTTATGCTTCTCTTGAGTTCTCTATTTGGAGGTCAAATTTTTTGTTCAGATCTGGTCTTTTCATTAGAAATAGGTGAAATTCTCCTGTATCATTGAATGACCATCTTCTTCCCTGGAAGATGATGCTCATTCTAGCTGGATAACTTATTCTTGGCTGTAATCCAAGTTCTTTTGCCTTTCGGAATATCTGATTCCAGGCCCTTCAATCCTTTAAAGTGGAAGCTGACAGATCCTGTGTAATTCTAATTACAGTTCCTCGGTATTTGAACTGTTTCTTTCTAGCTGCTTGCAATATCTTTTCCTTGGTGCGATAGTCCTGAAATTTGGCCACGATATTCCTTGGGGTTTTAATTTTGGGGTCTCTTTCTGGAGGTGATTGGTGAATTCTTTCAATGCCAATTTTGCCTTCTGATTCTAAAACATCAGGGCAATTCTCTTTCATGATTTCCTGGAAGATAGCATCCAGGTTCTTTTTTTCATCGTGGCTTTCAGGGAGTCCGATAATCCTTAAATTGTCTCTCCTGGATCTGTTTTCCAAGTCAGTTGTTTTTCCTAGGAGATATTTCATATTTTCTTCTATTTTTTCATTTTTTTGTTTTTGTTTGACTGATTCTTGAAGTCTTATTGAGTCATTTACTTCTATTTGTTCAATTTTAATTTTTAAAGTATTATTTCCTTCAGTTATCTTTTTTAGCTCCTTTTGTAGCTGGCCAGTTGAATTTCTTGATTCAATGCATTCTTTTTCCATTTTGCCAGTTTTATTTTTCAGTGAATATGTTGTCTTTTTCCAATTCACCAATTTTGTTTTTCAGTTCACCATTTTTATTTTCCAGTGAATTGGTGATTTTTTCCAATTCACCAATTTTGTTTTTCAGTGAACTGTTTTCTTTTTCCAATTCACCAGTCCTATTTT